>MU784394.1:54471-94217 GCA_026770625.1 Nicotiana glauca
GGGGAGGAGGTAGAGGATCTAGAACAAGACGAGGTCTTACATCAAGCTCAATGTAGAGGCCGTCAGGCCAATGCAAATGAGAACAACAATGTTCCAGACCCACCTCTGCCACCGCCGAGAGTGGCTCCCAGAGTTTTACCAAATCAAGGATATGCCAGTGTTATTGTTCCTCCCCAAATCCGGGCGGGGAACTTTCAAATCACAAATGTTATGTTGACCTTGCTCGAGCAAAGAGGGTATTTTACGGAAGCCTCTGACCAAAATTCCTACAAGCACTTGAAGGGGTTCGTAGATATATGCTAGGGAGCAAGCAGACGAACGTGTCCGAAGATGCACTTAGATTGAGGATTTTCTCGTTCTCTCTTCGGAGTAAAGCATTGGATTGGTTAGAAAGGCTCCCCAATCATTCTATCACAACATGAGATGAATTGGCAGACAAATTTATTGCCAAGTTCTTTTCTCTAAGTCATATGGCGGCACTTCAGGAGGAAATTCTAACCTGCAAGTAAGAGCCAACGAAACCTTTACACGAGATATGGGAAAGCTATAGAACAATGGTGAAAGAGTGTCCTAATAATGACATGACCGAGGCGATGATTCAGCAAACCTTTTATCGGGGCATCAATACCACGAATCAATGCATTGTGACCAATTGGCTGGAGGGAACTTTATGAAACTTTCTTACCAAGAGGCATGTGATGTGATTGATGAGATGGACAACACTTCTTCGGCATGGCAAATTCAAGCAAATTTGTCCCAAGGTGACCCCACAATCATCCATTTGCACAAGGAATTACACGATTATGGCCAAGCTATCGCCGAGCTTACTACAACTATGAACCAATTGACGAAGGCACAATTGCAATAACTCCAAAATCCGTACCAAGTCAATTCCATGGAAGGTGTTTCTATGTTAAAAAGGAGGCAAAGAGGGCACAACCTCAAGGAAATTGTGAACAATATGACAACAATGATGTTGGTGGTTTTTCAAATGAGTTCTATGATGATCAAAGCGAAGAGGTCCAATATGTCAATAACTACCAAGGAAATAGAGGCAACTCTTCGAATCAACAATGGCGTCCCCAAGGAAATTGGGGCAATCAACAACAAGGTGGCGGTAATTGGAATAATAACAACCAACAACAAGGTGGTGGCAATTGGAACAACAACAATCAAAACAACAATTGGGGTAATCAAGGTAACAATCAAGACAATTGGAATGGGAACAAAAATAATTGGAGCAACAACAATCAAGGAGGGTGGAACAATAGTGGGAACCAAGGCAACCGGGGGCAAGGCTTTCAACGGCCCCCCATGTACCAACAACCGAACAATCCACCCCTTTTTTCTTCTCAAGGTCCGAGTTCTTCTGGGAGTGATATGGGACAATTGAGAATATGTTCGAGAAAATGATGAAAAAGAACCAAGATTTCTATGCACAATTGGCTTCTCATAATATATCTATCCGGAACTTGGAGGTGCAACTAGGTCAAATTTCTTAAGCTTTAAATACTCGTCCTAAGGGTGCTCTACCAAGTGATACGGTAGTGAACCCGAAGGGTGGGAATAACAACCATGTGATGGCGGTTACAACTAGAAGTGGAAGAGGCGGTGATGTGCATGACTCGAGAGAAAAACAAGTTGTGGAGGATGATGTTGAGTTGCATGATGATGATGTACCTTTTATTGTTGATTATGTGGTTGAAGAACATGTGAACAATAATGTGCGGATTGATATTAATAATGAGGCCGAGGTAGAGACTCAAGATGCCGTGAACTCGTCTAGGGAACACGTGATTGACATGCCCGAGCCGGTTGTGCTAAAGGCCAAGGCACCCTTTCTTAGGCCACCTCCATCCTATCCTCAACGGTTAGGAAAGCAAAAGAGTGACAACCAATTCAAGAAGTTTATTGATATGATGAAGAGCCTTACTATCAACGTGCCTTTGGTGGAGGCACTTGAGCAAATGTCAGGGTACGCTAAGTTCATGAAGGATCTAGTTACAAAAAAGAGGTCGATGGAGTGTGAAACAATTAAAATGACTCATCAAGTGAGTTCCATAGTGCATTCAAATCCACCAAAACTTGAAGACCCCGAAGCTTTTACTATCCTTTGTACTATCGGAAGTGCGGATTTTGCCAAGGCCCTTTGTGATTTGGGGGCTAGCATAAATTTGATGCTGTACTCGGTCTTCAAGACCTTGGTAATTGGACAACCTCGACCAACCTCAGTGAGACTTTAAATGGCGGATCGATCGATGAAGTGACCTTTAGGCATAATTGATGATGTACTTGTCCGGGTGGATAAGTTTATATTGCCGACCGACTTTGTCATTTTGGATTGTGAGGTAGACTATGTGGTGCCGATTATCTTGGGTAGACCTTTCCTTGCTACGGGGAAGACATTGTTTGATGTTGAAGCGGGTGAATTGACTTTTCGAGTGGGGGATGAGAAGGTCGTCTTCCCTGTTTGCAAATCCATGAGGCAACCTAATAGCACCAAGGTGTGCTCATTTGTGGACATTGTCACAGCTGTGATAGTGGATGACACAACTTCTATGATTAATGTTGAAGATCTCTGAATCGGGATGTAAATGATGATGCAAGTATAGTGAAGTTCATAGATGATTTACATGTCATGGAATCTTGTGAGCCCAATATATTATCTTTGGATCTTGACAACCGGGAAACTCTTGCAAACCAGGAAATACCACCAACAAAGCCAACGATTGAGGAGCCACCGGTGTTGGAATTGAAACAAATTGCTCCACACCTGTGCCCCACACTCTTTATTCCTGAAATTATCTTGGAGGATGATGTAACGCCTTTCTTGGTGTATCAAAGAAGATTAATTGAAGCAGAGCATGAAATGGTGACTAATCCTCATAATGTGTTGATTCCTACAAGACTAGACACAGGTTGGCAGTTTTGCATGAACTATGGAAAATTGAACAAAGCGCCCCGCAAGGATCATTATCCCTTGCCATTCATTGATCGGATGCTCAACCAAATTGCTGGGCGTACTTTTTATTGCTTCTTGGAAATCTTGATGAGAGCCACATGGTGGCGCTTCTTGATTTGAAGTAATGTGCTGGTAACATGCATCATGTCGTGACGTTAAATTAGGCGCTGCTTGGGAGGCAACCCATGTCTTTTTCTTTTTTGTTTTATTTGATTTTTTCTCTATAGTTTAGGTTTGATTTTTGAGCTAATTGGTTGTGAGATGTTGCAGGGATTGAGTTGATGCAGTGTCGATGCCCTTTTTTCTTGCAAAATCGGGTTTACAACATTTGAGAAAACAACTATATTCCCATTTGGGAATTGGGTTTTTGGGTTTGAAGAGTCACCACCTAATGATTAAGTGCATTAGGACGCTAAGGGTTTTTTAGTCGGAAAACCAGAGTTCGGGTAAGGGCTAGAAATTATGTCAAGGGTAAGGTGTTAGGCACCCCTCAAGATCCACTAGTGTGGTTTCCGACCATGCTATGTTGTGACTTTAATGCAAATAGAAATAAAAATGATTTTACACATAAGGGTTGCAAACAGATATGTGACAAGTATGTAAGGGTCAAGGTCTAGATGATCTACAATTTGTTTGAAGAAGGGTCTAAATGCAAAAAATTAATCGAAACATTTAATAAACAAAGAAGAAGGATTTGGAAGAAAGGAATAATGCAGTAAAATTTAAGGAAGAATTTTGCAATTGGAAAGACAGGATTTTACTGATATTAAGAAAAGTTGTGTAAGGAAAGGGGTCCTAAGTTTATAAATCACATGGATTATCAACACAACACCGGTAACCAATCGTGCACGTAGTGTTGTCGTGTGATCATCATCTCCATGTCTACCCTTCCCACCCTATTAAGGTATTAAGCGCGAAATAGTCTCGTTTACTTATTGCATGCTATTACCCGTCCCAACTATCAGTCCGTAGGCTTTAGGACCAGTAATCCTAAAGGGAGGGAGTTTAGCTTTTCATAGGTTTAAAAAGGTTAAAATACTAAGGCGTTAAGCAAAACACATGAAAGCAGTTATGGGAGCACAAACAATTAAGGCTCAGATAAACCGCCTTTAATCACGGAAAATCATGTAGCTTAGCATGTCTTACATGTACTGATTAGGTCTATACATAATGTAAGGCAGGATGGTGCATTACAAACTTTCAGGCAAGAAGTGCACATTAGGCTCGCCTGGCTGCAACTTATCGAAGACCAGTGCAATTAATTAACTACATACTTGTTTGCCTACGTGAAGACATCTACTAGTTTAAGGAACAATGGATACGTCTTGATTTAAGAAAACATTGTTAGTTATTGAAGAGAGGCTAGTTTTAGCAAATGACCATAAGTTCTGTAACTAGTAATTCATTATCACTACAGGTTTTAGACTTATAAGCGAGTGAGGCAATTCAGATTTGATGAACTCCTATAGGCATGCTTTCTATGTGTTTGTCGGCTTTAGAACACATTTGAAGACATAATAAAAATGCAGAAACCCAATAGGCATGACATCTAAATGCTGGATTTTAGATGAACATGACATCTGATCGCGTTTTTTGGTTATTAAGACCTATAAACATGTTTGCCTAGTGAGAAGTGGATATGCATGATTCAGAAAGGATTATAGGCATATTTTCTATATGCATATGCAGAATCCCATTTCAAAATAATTGTAGACATGGCATCTATATGTGATAATGCAAGGTTCCTATAGACATGGTATCTACATGTGAGAATGCAGAAATTTAGAAACTCCTAAAGGCATGTTATCTACATGCGAAAATTCCTATAGACATGATATATACCTCTTTTGCATACATGGTTACCCTTCCCTTTTCACTAATCACCCCAGAGGTTATTACAGACCAAGGTGAATCGAAAATAGGAAATAAAATTACAATCAGAACTCCTAAGCTGCATCCAAGGAGCCTAATTCAAACCCAAGGTCTAACAATATGATATGAGCCAACTGCCAAGATCAGGTTCCAAAGCCTTTCTCTTATCCGGGATGTGTCAAAGTTCCAAGGAGTTTCAGGAACTCTAGGCAATGCTCACACCCAGATATCATTGCAGAACTTGGATTAAAGTGCAGTGTGGAAGGGCCAGCACTCCAATGTCCAAGTTCAGAGGGAGCTCAAGGTCCCAAGGCAAGGCTCATTGGAGGGGGGCAGAACTTAGAGTCTCGGAACAAGTGTAAGTGCAATAGAGGGGTTTGAGGGATGCCAAGGCAGGTTGGTGGTTATGCCCAGTAACATAGAATACTGGCACACCCCTGACCAGCCCACTAGCTAAACATTGGAGAGTCCAGGACCTATTCAAGGTCAAGCCATGTCCTGGACAGTAATTGGGATACTGTCAAGCCAAGGTTTCAACTCAACACATAAAGGGGGTTAGGGGTTAGGGGGTAGGGACTCATATGGAAGCAGAAACAAAGAAAGCAAAATTTAGCATAAGCTACGAAGCATGAACAACAAACCACACAAAAATGAAACTATAGAATAAACATATAGGGATGAGGCAAAAATTTAAATGAAAGGGCATGCCAGTTTTCAGAAAGAAGCAAGTAGGGAGAAGTAGTAGACTTAGGGAAGCCAAGTTGCAATCAAGAAGCACGAGTGTAAGATTAGAAGAGAGTTGTGGTGATTAGAAAATCGTGTCTGTTAAAAAATTGTGTCATGTATTTATAATGCAGGAAAGAAGCAGAAATATGCAAGAAATCAATCACACAGGGTTCCCTTTTAATTAGGGATTCTGATTTCAAACGGGCAAAATAAATAAGGAAAGAATTTGATCAAGAATTTTCCAAAGTAGTAAAAAGGGTAAATGCATAGGAGTTTATTTAAGGAAAAGTCCAGTGGTACACGGTTTATGAAAAAATAAGGAAAGGGAATCAATCAAAGAGTCAGTAAAATAACATTGCAGGCTTTGTTCGAATGAACCAAGTCCAGAAAAGAGAGGAAAGGGTTTTACTTAAGGATAATCGAATAATAATCAATCAAACATTACTAAAAGAATTCGAAATCAATCAATAATTGGCAAGATCCTTTTGAAAGAAGAATTTCTCATATATAAAGCACACAAATATCAAACAAGAAGAAGTTGTCATGCTGATTAGAAAAGACTATCATAGGAAAGCTCAGAGTTATAAACAAAGAGTTTCCAGTCCAATTATAAACTCAGAATGAGTCTGAGAGCTCAAGGTTTCAAAGCAGAACCCTAGTCCAAACATCAAATCAAACTTGCTAAAGAATACCCCAAATCCTAGGGTTTCAAATCGAATCAGACATAGAGATGAGAAGGCAATCCATTAAAACAGACTCAAAGGTTTATTTCAGAGCCTCATGAGAAACAAAATAAATATAATATCAGGTTTGAAACAATCGAAGAAAGAAAGCTGATTTAAGAGCATGAAAAAGTATGTTTTAGAAATGTAGGAACTTAAGTAAGTTTAGAAGAAAAGAGAGGTGATGTACCACAGTATATGAAACATGCTTAGAAAGAACACAAACAGATTCTAGCAAATCAAAGAACTCAGCAGTAAATACATAAAGTAAAAGAGTAACATGTATAGTAGAAAAAGAAGAAACAGAAGAACAACACATGCGCAGTAAAAAAAAATATACGAGCATAGTATATACAAACTCACATAAAGGAAAGAACGACAAGAATCAAAAAGATATTTATTTTTTTGAAAACCTTTCAGAAACCCTATATCGAAAATAAACGATTTTGAAAAGAAAATTTGGGAATACAATTTAGAGGTCCAGTAGAACACAAACATACCATAGATCTAAGAAAATAAACAGAGAAAAAGCTCAAACCACTTAGGGTTTAGATCTTGGGTCGAAGAGGTCAGGAATCAGGCTTCTCGTGCTTGAATATGCCGGAGCATGGCCGGAGAAGTCATGGAACCAAAGATCTGAGAAGATCTGAAAGAGAACCATCAAATTCGAACTTCAAAACCTCGAACTCCCAAGATCTAATGGTGGAAGGGGGTGAGTACAGACCACCCAGGGCCCGAGAAGCCATGGATTCCGGTGGAAGTACGGTGGAAAAAGGGTTGGAGACGGTTAGGATTCCGAAGAACCTTCGAGAGAATTTGGGAGTGGAGAGTATTCAAGGGCGGCGGACGAGACAAAATGAGGGGAATCAGGGTGTAGTTGGTGAATTAAAATGGAAAGGGGTAATCCTGGCCGTTGATCAAAATGATCAACTGCCTGGATTGAAAGATAATCCGGGCGGGTTAAATGGGTTAAAGGGTTGGGTAAAAATAGAATTGCGCCGGTCCAAATGGGGTTGGGATTGGGTCAATTAGAAGGCGAAAAGTGAAATGTAAATAGGCTAAAATTGCAAAGAGATGAGGCTAAATGTTAAATAGTCAGTTTTCCCTTTTTATTTTTATAAAAGTAGTTAAAATAACTTTAAATCAGATTAAAAGCACTGAATCGATTAATAATATATAAATGTTAGTCTAAAATACTTGGCGTAATTTTATAATTGTTAAAACGCTATTAATCAAAAAATAGGATATAATTGCAATTATGGCAATTTAGCTTTAAAAATATCAAATAAATCTCATAAAAATATGCAAAAATCACCTTAATTATATATTGGTGTAATTATAATAATAAAAAAAAAATTATTCGCCAAAAATGATAGTCTGGAAATAATTATTGAATTTTGTAGTATTAAAGTAGACAACAAATTAATTTTAAAATCCTTAAAAAATAAGGGAAAAATCCAAATCTCTTGTGCATGCTTATACATGCATGTACATGCTATTTTGAGAATATTTCGAGTATATAAAATACATAGAGAAAAATAGGGTATCAACAGCTGCCTCTCTTTACCCGGGATGGATGAAAGAGTTGTCGAGTAAAGATATGATGGCCAATTTTGACCGAAGGAAACGATTTGAAAGGTTTTGACCGAGCTCTGGTTCCTGAGTTGCCTACATATCCCTGGTTTTATAGGAATCAAGTCATATGTAGTTCAGGATGCATCGACGGAATATGCCGATGGAGATTTTCGAAGAGACGGACGCAATATTTAGGTTGGGAAGGGTGGTCAGGGATTGATGGGCTATGAGAACCGGAGCAAGATTGCTCCTGCTTCAATGACCATTGCCAGCTGATGTACCGACAATTGAGTAATATAAGCATATCATGCAGAATTTAAACGTGATGCAGTTCCTATTGGACCATGAATGTTGTCTTTGGACAGTTAAGATGACGTCCTCAGACCATGATGTCCTGGGCCATGAAGCGCATAATAAAGGATTCGTAGGCTATGAAATAATGCTCTCGGGTTATGATAATTGTGCCTCCGAACCATGATGCCTTTGACAAATGCTGTGCAAAATATAAAGCGGGGTCCTCAGGCTATGGCATGGCATTCTCGGGCTATGAAAAATGGTTCCTCCGAACAATGGCGCCTTTGGACAATTTGGCGATATTTCAGCCTATGAAATGCAGGATTTGGTGATATTTTAGCCGATGGTAATTGCATAAATATAATAGGCAATATTTCAGCTAGCAAAAATTTAAATAAGCTGGCGATGTTTTAGCCGACATAGAAAGATGTAAAATGGCGATGTTTCAGCCGACGTAGAAAGATGTAAAATGGCGATATTTCAGCCGAAAAACAAGGATAAGTATAAATGGCGATATTTCAGCCGATGCAAAATTTAACTAAGGCTTGGTTATATTTTAGCAGATGCGGAATTTAAATAAGGTGGCGATATTTTAGCCGGTTGCAAGACGATAAAGCGGCGATATTTTAGTCGTGTGGGATTTAAATAAAGTTGGCGATCTTTCAACCATGCAAATGGAGGTAGAGCTTAACCTCGGAAGGCATAATGGTAGCCTTATGCAATGCAAGGAAATGAAGGATGGAGGTAGAGCTTAACCTCGGAAGGTAGAATAGTAGCCTTATGCAATGCAAGGAAATGCAGGATGGAGATAGAGCTTAACCTCAGAAGGCAGAATGGTAGCCTTATGCAATGCAAGGAAAATGCAAGATAGAGACATTGCTTAATCTCAAAAGGCAGAAAGGTAGCCTTATGCAATGCAAAAAATGCAGGATGGAGACAGTGCTTAGTCTCGGAAGGAAGAAAGGTAGCCTTATGCAATGCAAAAAATGCAGGATGGAGACAGTGCTTAGTCTCGGAAGGCAGAAAGGTAGCCTTATGCAATGCACGAAATAACGGCGAAAAGTAACGAAATCTCTTAGTTGAGAGGTGATAGCTGATAGTTAATCATCCTTGTGGTTGCTGGGGATGTTGCATGCGAATAGCACTAAAAAATGAGTGATGATCCTGAGAACTGTATTCCTGAAAAGTGCGAGTTTGTAATCGTATCTGATGATTCTATGTCTTGGGGTACCTGCATTCAAAGAAAGATCGTGAGTTTTGTCAAGGGGGAAGGCTAGTTTGTCTTCTCGCGGACTGCGCTCGTCCTACTCGGCTCTTGCTTTCATTGGGGTAGCGTTGCTGACAAAGTTGTTCTGATAGTACTCATGCATAGTTTGGTAGTATAATTTTTTTTTAAAAAAATATGATGTAAATATATAATAAAAAGTGATTTTATATGAACCGACGACTGCGTCGCAACTCAAGACATTACAACCTCTTTTGCTCCAGAATTTTGAGGGTCCTCCTTAAAATTTTGCCCCAGTTTACTGGGAGGTGCCCGTGACGGCTACGCGCGGTGAATGGCCAAAGTTAACTTTAGCATTTTGAGGGTCCTCCTCAAAATTCTACCCCAGTTTCCAATATCGGGATAAATGAAAATTTTATTGAATTGTGACCGAACCCATAGGGCTGCCTACGTATCCCCTCTTAAACGGGAATCAGATCAGCTGTAGTTCAAATTACATCATAAAGGAATCATAATGGTTACGCAGAGTATCACTTCACTGCATCTGAATTGATCGGCTTTGGCCAAACTTCTCCATCCATCCATATCTAATGATATCCAGCAAAACAATCGACAAATGACTGTAGCTTGTTCTTGGCGTAGTTGTCAATCAGGATGTGTATGTTTGGCAGTGGGAAGTCATCTTTCGGACTGGCCCGGTTGAGGTTCCGGTAGTCGACACAGATTATGACCTTCTCGTCCTTTGGTACTGGCACGATGTTGGCTAACCATGTCGGGTATTCCACTACCCTGAGGACCTTGGCTTTGACTTGCTTGGTGACTTCTTCCTTGATTTTCAAACTCATGTCTGGCTTGAACTTTCTGAGCTTCTATTTTACCGGTGGGCATGTTGGGTCTGTTAGTAGTTTGTGAGCTGTAATAGATGTACTGAGACAGGTCATATCATCATATGACCAGGCAAATATGTCCTCATATTCCTTTAAGAATTTCGTGTACTCTTCCTTTTCTGATGGTGATAGGTGAATACTGATGCACATTTCCTTGACATTCTCTATATCCCCCAAGTTGATTACCTCAGTTTCATCCAAGTTAGACTTAGGTCTGTTCTCAAAATCCTCAATCTCTTTAACAATCTCTTCTGGTATCTCATCCTCTTCCGAGTCTATATCCATTTTTTATGTTATCTCGTCGCATGTCATATTCATCGGTTCATCATGATAAGTAACAGTAATGCTGTGTAAAAGTAAAAATAAATGATAGAGAAAATAATAAGAGCGAGATTTAGATAAGGAATTGAAATGCTTTGATAAATGCCGAAAATTGTTTTGAACATTGGAGCTCTTTTCAAAATTTAAAGATAATACTAAAGGGAAATCAACTAGTGAAAAAGTAAAAGATAATTCATAATGCTTTGTTTAGCCTTGCTACCCTGAAGCTCACTAGGACTTGGTGATTTTGACGGACCAATTGTTGAGGCGCTCTCCTTGGTTCACCGCCTGTATGGAAGGGCCTTCCTCCCCTTCCTCCTCGATAATGACATGACAGTCCATATTGTCATCTTCCAAGAACAGGTTCTTCATTACTGCTAATGCTTCATCTTTCTCTGACCTATATATGATGTCGGCTGGCTGGAAAGTCTGTTCCAGGTGGGGTATCGGGTGTTCCAGCGGATAGTAGGGGCCGCGCAATGGTGGCGACAAAGTATGGAATTCTTCCCAAGTATAACCGTACCCTAACCCAAAAGTGGTTCCATGCTTGTTCAGCCAATTCAGGATACTTTCTATCTTGTTATCCCACCATTTATCTTTGTCCACGGTGTTAACTCGCTCAATGTGGTGGTAAGTTTCTCCTCATAGCTTCATTCTTCCTTCAATCGCTGGGATGGTTTGACGACTGTATATGGGGTTACTCCCGTCACCATAAATGATCACCTCTTGGTGATTCCACTCGAACTTCACTGCCTGGTGTAGGGTTGAGGCTACGGCTCCAGTGGCATGGATCCAAGATTGTCCTAGTAGTAAGTTGTAGGATGTTGGGATGTCTATTACTTGAAAATCAACATCGAACCAAGTTGGCCCCATTTGCAAACATAAACTGATCTCCCCAATAGTGGCCCTTTGGGAACCATCAAAAGCTTTGACGTTGATAGCCCTATCCTTAATTTCATGCAGACTTTTCCCTAATGTTCTGAGGGTCACTAGTGGACAAATGTTGAGGCTGGATCCTCCGTCAATTAAAGTCCTGGTGATGAAATAGTCTTCGCATTGCACACTGATGTGCAATGCTTTGTTGTGGCCTAAACCTTCAGGGGGAAACTCATTCTCGTGGAAAATGATTTTATGACTCTCCAATACATGTCCGACCATGTTTTCCATCTCTCCTCTAGTTATATTGCTGGGTACGTACGCCTCGCTTATTATCTTTATCAGGGCGTTCTTGTGTACCTCGGAGCTCTGCAGCAGAGCTAAAATGGAGATCTGCGCTGGTGTTTTGTTTAATTGAACAATAACTAAGTATTCTTTCACCTGTATCTTCCGCCAGAGATCATCAAATCTAGTTTCAATATGCCGTCCAGAGGACTACTTACTTGATTCAACTAAGTGCTCCAGAGTATAAATTCTGCCAGTCCTGGTCATACCCTGTGTGACAATTGCTTCTCCAGACTTAATTTTTCCCTTCCTTCTTGCCTCAGTGGTGTAATCCCAAGGAATGGCCTGTGTATGGGACTACATTACTGCTGACATCGCTACAAGAATGGGCACTCTCATTTTGGCTGGCAATACAGCAACTTCGAATGGTACCAATGAAGACCTAAACTCCACCTCAAACGGCTCTGTGGTCCTTTTGGATGTCAATGTTTCAAACTCGTGAGGCACATACATCTTTACTTCAGCATCCCCAAAGGGCTAGATCAGGACTACAATTGGATTACATGTGACGGTTGGTTTCTTAGGCTCGTCACCTTCTAATCCAATTGAACTTTTGGGGTCTCAATTATCTTCTACTTCGATCATATGCACACCACCACCCTTATGATCAGGCAAAGGATTGTTGCAAACATTAGGAGCAGGTTCCTTGGCCACGATGATTTTGTTGTCAATTATAGCTTGGATTTTGTCTTTTGGAGATCGACACTCATCAATGGTATGTCCTTTCATGCCAGAATGGTACGCACAAGTTTTATTTGGATTGACCTACTGGGAAGGATTATCTTGAGTTATGGCAGGTATTGGGGTGACATAATCGGATGCTTTGAGCCTTTCATATAATTGGTAGATTGGTTCGGCGATGGCGTTGTATTGCTTGGGAGGTCTACAGTCGAAATTAGGGCGTGGCTTGGGGAAGTTTTGGCGGGCGGGAGGTGATTGGTAGTGAGTATTATAGGCTTGGTAAACGGGTGCAGGTTGGGAATATTTTGGTGAAGTAGGTTGGTATGCGAGGGATGGAGATGGTTGGTAAGCGGGTGATGGAATTTGGTAAGAGGGCGGAGGTGCTTGGTAATTAGGAATAGGCTGGTATGTGAGAGGGGGTACCTAATAGGCTTGGTATTTTATTGGTGACTTGGTTCTTTGTGCGACCATCATGGTACTCACGTCCTTTTTCTTGGATGTGCCACCAAATTATAGGGCTTTGTTGGTAGCCTGCAGTGCCTCAAAATTAGTGACCATTCCGCTCTTAATGCCCTCCTCAATTCTTTCTCCTAGCTTGATAATATCGGAGAATTTCTGGCCCTCTATGAACATTAACCTCTCATAGTACTGCGGATCCTAAGCTCGGATGAAAAATTAGTTCATTTGTTCTTCCTCTAAGGCCGGCCTGTCCTTAGCAGCCTCGGATCTCCATCGAGTAGCATACTCGCAGAATGTCTCAGTGGGTTTCTTTTTCAGATTCTGGATGTAGAAGATATTTGGTGCATTGTCTGTATTGAACCTGAACCTGTCCATGAAATCGGACGTCATTCCAACCCAGCTCATCCACTTCTTGGGGTCTTGGCTAATGTACCAAGATAGTGCATCGCCTTTCAAACTTCTCATGAAGAGTTTCATGCAGATCTTCTCATCTCTTCCTACACCGACCGACTTATCACAGTATGTCCTCAAATGGACTTTAGGATACCCCGAACCGTCAAACATTATGAACTTGTGAGGTTTGTACCCCTCCGGGAGTTCAACATGTGGCTGAATGCAAAGATCCTCATAATTCAGTCCTTCAATGACTTTTCTTCCTTCAATGCCCTGGACTCGGCTAGTCAATTTATTGAGCTCGGCTACCAGGTTCTTGATGAGAGAGTCTTTGTCATCAGACTCTAGTGTATTTGTAATTGGTTGAGTGTATTGTGGCATGGTTTCCACATATATGGGAGTATGGTGGGGATGATAATTTGATTGTTCAGGGATGAGGAGTAGAGTGTTGTTGAGATGTGTGTTGCAATGAGTAGCGGGCTATTTTTGTGGCTTTGGGATGTTTTGTGGAGGTATGGGGTGCTGAGCATTGGGAAAGTTGATGTCTGGAGTTGTGAGGGAGAATGCCAGACTTGCCAAGTTCCGAACTTGTTCTAGTTCTTCTTGAAATTTCAGTAACTTTTGTTCGAGCTGAGTTGCACTTTCTTTGGATACCTAAACACCCTGAGGAATCTCTACTCTTTCAATCGAATTCTCCTTTCTGACATTGTTCAAATCTTCATTTTTTCTTTGCCCTTGTTCTTGATAGGACTTGGAGGAGGAGGAGGAGGTGGAGTGCACTTAGATCTTGTGGAGTAGGATGACGATGCCAGAACGCACAAACTAACCCTTTGGGGAGGGGAATAAAAAATAAAAGTAAAACCAAAAGGTAGCAAGTCAGTACGGATTCTGAGGAAAATATTGCAATATTAAACACATAGTACAAGAATATAAATTGTGTCCTAAATTGGGTGCCTCGTTGTGCCCGAGGTAGGCCTAGCGGCAAGTTGATTTGGAGCACTTATAATGCTAAATGCCTCATTTTATTGATAAAAATAAGACGAATCCCAAACGACACTAAAATTGCATAAAATAAAATATTACTAATGGTCATTGGCCTTATTACATTTTAAAGCGAAAAGAAAAGACTTCTAATTACTTGGTCCTAGAAGGACCTTCCCTATACTCGGCATCTTTAGCTCCATTGAACAGTTTCACCAACTTGCGAAGTCCTAGCAGCTTCAATAATTCTGTTGTTGGGATGGATTTCCAGAAGAGAAGGTAAATTCCCCAAATATTTGCGGATGAGAGTCCGGTCACTGAAATGAAGGTCTTCCCACCAGCTTAGCAACATTGGGTGAATGTTGGTTACCATGCCGAATCTGGGGATTTCGTGCTTCATTTCCTGCAAAACAAAGCGTCAGTCCCTCACCCCCGCCGGACTCGACTATTTAAATCAATAATTGGCATAAACAACATTTAGTTCTCCAAATAAATGCACAGAGTATGGTGTTGTCCGTTTGGGTTAGGGAAACCCAGTGGACTTTGGATAAGGCTATCTTAAAGAGTCATTATGTGGACAACATAGCTGACTCGACTAGGTTTGACAGTGATGCATGAACAGTTAAATAGAATAAGGTTTCTATGGGGGTTCTAGACCGGTACTCTTGAGCGGACAACTCAAGAGGGAAAGACACGGAACCGTCGACTGCACCACAGATCGACTAGTTTTACCATAAATACGCCTTTGCCAGAATTTAGGGGGTAATAATATTGGAAGGGCGCAACCACTCATCAAGCGTTGCTATGGTATTTGTTTGGCACAAGTGGAATATGATGTTGAAGATGCAGTTACAAGAATGAAACAAATTGTCCCGTATTTTCACGTTCATAATGATTACAACAATTGCTCAGAAATTACAACTGTATTGATGGAAAGCAGTAAATGAAAACGTTAAAGAAAAAGAAACAAAAGACAAGTCAGTTTCGAATAAAGGTATTAAATAAAGGAATAAATAAAATAGTAAAGTCACATATAACATGAAGCGGTAGAAGCCTAAGAATCCCCAGCAGAGTCACCATGCTGTCGACGCCCCCTTTTTCTCGCGAAATCGGGTTTACGACATTTTTGAAGACAACTCTATTCCCATTTTGGACTTGGGTTTATGGGTTTGAAGAGTTGCCACATAATGATTAAGTGCATGAGGACACTAAGGGTTTTTGAGTTGGAAAACCAGAGTTCGGGTAAGGGCTAGAAATTATCTCGAGGGGAAGGTGTTAGGCACCCCTCAAGATCCACTAGTGTGGTTCCCGGCCATGCTATGTTGTAACTTTAATGCAAATAGATATACAAATGATTTTATACATAAGGGTTGTAAATGAATATGTGACAAGTATGTAGGGGTCAAGGTCTAGATGATCTACAAATTGTTTAAAGAAGGGTATGAATACAGAAAATTAATCGAAACATTTAATAAACAAAGAAGAAGGATTTGGAAGAAAGGAATAATGCAGTAAAATTTAAGGAGGAATTTTGCAATTGGAAAGACAGGATTTTACTGATATTAAGCAAAGTTGTGTAAGGAAAGGGGTCCTAGGTTTATAAATCACATGGATCATCCACACAACACCGGTAACCAATTGTACACGTAGTGTTATCGTGTGATCATCATCTCCATGTCTACCGTTCCCACCCCGTTAAGGTATTAAGCGCGAAATAGTCTCATTTACTTATTGCATGCGATTACCCGTCCCAACTATTAGTCCCGGAGGCTTTTGGACCACTAATCCTAAAGGGAGGGAGTTTGGCTTTTCAGAGGTTTAAAATGGTTAAAATACTAAGGTTTCAAGCAAAACACATGAAAGTAGTTATGGGAGCACAAACAATTAAGGCTCAGATAAACCTCCTTTAATCACAGAAAATCATGTAGCTTAGCATGTCTTACATGTACTGATTAGGTCAAAATTTATACTTAATGTTTGGTAGGCTGGTTCATTACATACTTTCAAGCAAGAAGTTCGCATGAGGCTCGCCTGGCTGCAACTTATCGAAGACTAGTGTAATTAAGTAACTACATACTTTTTTTCCTACTTGATGACATCTATTGGTTTAAGGAACAATGGATACGTACTGATTTAAGAAAACATTATCAGTTATTGAAGAGAGGCGAGTTTTAGCAAATGACCATAAGTTCTATAACTGGTAATTCATTGTTACTACAAGTTTTAGACTTATAAACAAGTGAGGCGATTCAGACTTGATTAACTCCTATAGGCATGCTTTCTATGCGTTTGTCGGATTTAGAACACATTTGAAGACATAATAAAAATGCAGAAATCCTATAGGCATGACATCTAAATGCTGGATTTTACATGAGCATGAATCTGATCGCGGTTTTTTTTTTGGTTATTAAGACCTATAAGCATGTTTGCCTAGTGAGAAGTGGATATACAGGATTCAGAAAGGCTTATAAGCAAATTTTCTATATGCATATGCAGAAACCCCTTTTAAAATAATTGTAGACATGGCATCTATATATGAGAATACAAGGTTCCTATAGACATGGTATCTACATGTGAGAATGCAGAAATTCAAAAAATCCTAAAGGCAGGTTATCTACATGCGAAAATTCCTATAGACATGATATCTACCCCTTTTGCACACATGGTTACCCTTCCCTTTTCACTAATCACCCTAGAGGTTATTACAAAATTTATTACAGACCAAGATGAATAGAAAACAGGAAATAAAATTACAATCAGAAGTCCTAAGTTGCATCCAAGGAGCCTAATTCAAACACAAGGTCTAACAATATGATATGAGTCAACTGCCAAGATCATGTTCCAAAGCCTTTCTCTTATCCGGGATGTGTCAAAGTTCCAAGGAGTTTCAGGAACTCCAGGCAATGCTCACACCCAGATATCATTGCAGAACTTGGATTAAAGTGCAGTGTGGAAGGGCACTCCAATGTCCAAGTTCAGAGGGAGCTCAAGGTCCGAAGGCAAGGCTCATTGGAGGGGGGCAGAACTTAGAGTCTAGGAACAAGTGTAAGTGCAATAGAGGGGTTTTAGGGATGCCAAGGCAGGTTGGTGGTCATGCCCAGCAACATAGAATGTTGGTACACCCCTGACCAGCCCACTAGCCAAATATTGAAGAGTCCAGGACCTACTGAAGGTCAAACCATGGCCGAGACAGTAATAGGGACACTGTCATGCCAAGGTTTCAACTCAGCACATAAAGGGGGTTAGGGTGTAGGGACTCCTATGGAAGCAGAAACAAAGAAAGCAAAATTTAGCATAAGCTACGAAGTATGAACAACAAACCACACAAAAGTGAAACTATAGATTAAACATATAGGGATGAGGCAAAAATTTAAATGAAAAGGCATGCCAGTTTTCAGAAAGAAGCAAGTAGGGAGAAGTAGTAGACTTAGGGAAGCCAAGTTGCAATCAAGAAGCACGAGTGTAAGATTAGAAGAGAGTTGTGGTGATTAGAAAATCGTGTTTGTTAAGAAATTGTGTCATGTATTTATAATACAGGAAAGAAGCAGAAATATGCAAGAAATCAATCACACAGGGTTCCCTTTTAATTAGGGATTCTAATTTCAAAAGGGCAAAATGAATAAGGAAAGAATTTGATCAAGAATTTTCCAAAGTAGTAAAAAAGGTAAATGCATAGGAGTTTATTTAAGGAAAAGTCCAGTGGTACATGGTTTATGAAAAAATAAGGAAAGGGAATCAATCAAAGAGTCAGTAAAATAAAATTGCAAGCTTTGTTTGAATGAACCAAGTCCAGAAAAGAGAGGAAAGGGTTTTACTTAAGGAGAATCGAATAACAATCAGTCAAGCATTACTAAAAGAATTTGAAATCAATCAATATTTGTCAAGACACTTTTGAAAGAAGAATTTCTAATATGTAAACCGCACAAATATAAAATAAGAAGAAGTTGTCATGCTGATTAGAAAACACTATCATAGAAAAGCTCAGAGTTATAAACAAAGAGTTTCCAGTCCAATTATAAACTCAGAATGAGTCTGAGAGTTTAAGGTTTCAAAGCAGAACCCTAGTCCAAACATCAAATCAAACTTGCCAAAGAATACCCCAAATCCTAGGGTTTCAAATCGAATCGGACATAGAGATGAGAAGGCAAGCCATTGAAATAGACTCAAAGGCTTGTTTCAGAGCCTCATGAGAAAAAAAATAAATATAATATCAGGTTTGAAACAATCAAAGAAAGAAAGCTGATTTAAGAGCATGAAAGTGTATGTTTTAAAAAAGTCGGAACTTAAGTAAGTTCAAAAGAAAAGAGAGGTGGTGTAATTTTAAGCCACAATACATGAAACATGCTTAGCAAGAACACAAATAGATTCTAGCAAATCAAATAACTCAGCAGTAAATACATAAAGTAGAAGAGTAAGGAAAACATAACAAGGATTATCATGTGAGCACAGGAGTAACATGTATAGTAGAAAAAGAAGAAATAGAAGAACTGTTGATACCCAATTTTTCCCTATGTATATTTGTACCCAAAATAATTCCAAAATAGCATATATGTGCATCTATAAGCACACCAAAGGGTTTTGGCATTTTTAATGATTTTTAAACCAATTTATTACCTATTTTTATACCATAAAATCCAATAATTATTCCCAATATTATCATTTTGGTGGATAACTTATTTTTATTCTCATATTTACACCAAAATATGGATAACATGATTTTTGTACATTTTTTACAAATTTATTTAGTATTTTTTAAAACTATATTGCACATAATTGCAATTTTAGCCTCTTTTAAGATTTAATTGTAATTATATTTATAAAATTGACTCCAGTATTTTTAATTTGATAATTATGTATTATTAATCATTTTAGCACGTTTGATTTATTTCCATAAATTATTTTGCTATTTTTATAAATTAAACAAGGGAAAAGTGGCTATTTAAAAGTTAGCCCTTTTGCATTTCAATTTTAACCGGAATTCAGCCCCAATCTCAGCCCCCAAATTGAACCCAATTCCCTAACCCAATTTCCTAATCTACCTGAGCCAACACCCAATCACCCGAACCGGCCCGTGTCCCCTTTAATCTGAGCCGTTGATCAACGGCCCAGGCTCCCCCTTACCATTTTTAATTCTAAACGACCCCCAAACCCTCCCCATTCTCTCAAAGACCGCCAGCTCTAATCCCCCGTCTCTCTCAAATGCTCTCACCCACCTGAAACCCTAATAGCCGCCTACCCCCTCTTCAACCTCAAATCACCGGACTCCATGGCTAATCTAACCATGGAAGACCTCTACTCACCATCTACTGCTCCCACACGCCTGCTCACTGAATATTCGAGGCTAGACCTCGAGGTTCTTCATCCAGACCTTGGTCGATTTGAGATTCTTTGACCGTTTTGCCTTGCTCCGGCGTATCTTAGCCTCTTGAGCCTGGATTCGACGTTATCAACTCAGATCCGTTCTCATGACTTCCAAGCCTTTCTCTTCCTTTAGGATTCTCAAAAACCCTAGCCTATTCGAGGTTCCTTTTTGTTTTATTCTTTTGGATCTGTGCTAGATCAATGTTGTTGGTAACGTTTTAGAGTTTTTCCCAAAATTTCCTCTTTCAAAACTGTTCAAATCAATTTTAGGATTTTCTTAAAATGGCTCCTAAAATGTTTTCTGATTTTTTTACTCTCTCTTATGTGTGTTTATGCTCGTTGTTTTATTTCCTATTATGTTCAAGGATGTTCTCTTGTTTCTTACCGGATTTCTACAGAGATTCTTTTAAATTCTGTGTTCACATGCTAGCCTAGGTTGTTGACTTACTTTTTGCTATATATGTTCAAGTTCATGCCTTAATTTTATTTCTAAAGTTCCGCTGATCATGTTCTTGCCTACCTTTGTCTTAACGCTCGCAGTTTTCTCTTGTTTCTGTTTGTGCATGTCTGCCTATCTCTGTGACTTCGAACAATCTTCTCATCTCTGATTCTGTATGAAATCCTAAAATTTAGGGGGTTTTCCTCTTGGGTAGATGGCACTAGGGTTTCACTCTGAAACCCTAGGTTTACAAGCTCACGATGAGCCTGTAATTGAATTCAAAATCTTATTTGCTTTTGGCTCTGAGATTTTTCATTGTGAGACTCTTCTTTGGTTTGAACTGTATGCTTTATATATAAACCTCCCTTTCAAAGATTTATTTTTGAAATCCCTTTAATCAAGCTAAGTGATTCACCACTTATTTCTTTTGATAGAATCTCTTTTACCTTACTGATGTTTTCCTTAAATAATTGATCTTGTGTACCCTCTGTGATTTTGTACCAACGTTTGAATTGTTTATTTCCTTAATTACCTCAATTTCTTTGTGATTTGCAATTGGATCCGAGATCCTTTGACTGATTTCCAAACTTATAACTTATTTTTCACACTATTGTGCCCTCTTTCCGTAAATACCAACTATGTACTTGACCTTATTTTGTGCACTATATGGTCTCTTTACCGTAATCAGCCTTAGTAAAACAAATTTTTCTTCCTTGACCAGCCGTTTGAACTAGACCCCTTAATTAAGGATTCTAGTCATTCTAATTGATACTAATTGATTAGTTTCTATATTTGTGCATTCTTTGCCTACCTCACTTGTTTTTAAAAAAACTATATAAAGGGCTTATCCCTCCCCTTTTCAAAACAGACAATCAGTCGAGAATAATTACTCTCTTTTTTCACAAACACACAGACAGTTCTAGATACTACTCCTCTTTTCTTTCTCAAAAACCTTTAAGTTTTTTTTCTCAATCTCTCGAGTGTTCTGCTGAAATCTTGAGTTGGTTCTGCTCTGTGCTGTGGCTGCAAGTGCTCTATTTCTCTTTTTTCTATTACTTTGCAACTGGTATGTCTATCCTATTTTAAATACTGCTCCTCCACTATGTGTTTTACATTTCAGTTATGTTATACTTCTTCCTTATTATTTTTCTGCAACTTTATCACTCTTGTTCTTATGTGAATTCCCTTTATCCCCTACCCCCCTTTATATGTGAGTTATGGTTCAAGGCATGACAACACTCTAATAATTTTGTCTATGCTTCTGGATTGGATTCTTTGAATCCCAAACTCAATCAATTCCCATTCCCTTTCTCCCTTTATGTGTTTTTGAGCTTTAGACTTGGGTCTGGCAGTGTCCTTATCACTGTCCAGACCCTGGTCTGACCTTCAAGGGTCTGCTCTTAATGTGTTTGACCAAGCAGGTGGTCAGGGGTGTGCCAACCTACTTTGTGTCTAGGTATGACCACCACCTGTCATGGCTCCCCAATCCTCCTTTCACTTTTCACTTATTATTAGCTATAAAGTTCCGCCCCTCTCTTGCAAGCCATGCTTTGGGACACCCTTGAGCTCCCTCTGAACTTGGATGCCTGAGAGCTGGCTCTTCCATACTGTACTGTTTCTATTCTAATAGTATCTTGGGTGTAAGAAATGCTGGGAATCCCTGAGATTCCTTGGAACTTTGAAACAACCTGGATAAAGAGAAGGCTTTGGAAATCTATATCCCGGAAGGGCTCAATAACATATTGTTAGACATTTAGCCTGATTTCGGTACCTTGGATGCAATTGTTAGTTTTTGATGTATGTTTTCTATATTCTTGGGTTGTAATAACTTGTATAAACTCGGGGAGTATAGTAAAGGGATATGGGAAGGGGTCTTTACTTTCTTGCATCAAAAGGGTAGAAATAATGATCTTAGGACTTTATTATTTAACCATCTAGAGATCCTGCCTATAGGACCATTTTAATCAGATAGAAAACATGTCTATATGACTTAACACTCACTTTCTGCAATTATGCATATAGAAATCCTGCCTATAGGAGTTAATTTTCTTCAAATTTATAGATGTCATGCCTATAGGATGTGCATACGCATGACATTAGGCAAACTTTAGGATAAATTAAACAAGCATCCGTCCACAAGTTTATTTCTGTAATCAATAACTTGTAGATATCATGTCTATATGATCTTCTTTTGAATCAAACTCGCTTCGCCTATTTAAAAATAGTAGCAATTGATTAGCCGGTTCTTATACGCCTAAGTCAGTATATGTTTTCCAAAACATAGTCTCTAATAAAACTTGTCTCAAATCAGTGTATACTTTTCCCTAAAATCTATTTCTTTAACTGACATATCTTTTCTGAAACTGCTTCTTTCTAATATTCTGCCTAAACGTGTTTTCCAACTCAATTCCTGTCCTTTGAACTCGTCGTTTTAAATCAGTTCTGCTACTCACTCTTTTCTTTAGATAACTCTGTCTCTTCTGGAATTTTCAAAACTTTTTTTTGTTGGTGTTTAACCACAATTAGGCAGTTTGATTTCCCTTTTGAACTAGTTTCTAGACATTTGCAACATACCTTTTCCTTTAAAACTCTTCAGCATAATCATCTTCTAAAATTAGTACTTTCTTAAATCAACTCGCGTTAATTCAGTGCCCTAATCTCTGACAATTGTATCCAAGTAGCCTAATGCAGACTTTCTGTCTAAATATATGTGTTGAACCAGTCCGCTCACTGCTTAATTTTAATCTAAGACCAAATCAGTATTTGTCAAGGCATGCTAAACTATATGATTATTTGATTTTTGGTGTTTATTTGAGCCTTATTTGCTTGTTTATTTTTCCCTTTATTTGATACTTGTTTTGAATGTCGAGCTAGAATTTTATCCTTTAAACTCCATAAAGTCCTCCATCCCTTTCTTCCCTTTTAGGATTAGAAGTCCTAATACCCTGGGTCTGATAGTATTGGGACGGGTACTAGCATGTAATAAGTAAACGAGACTAATCGCGCTTTAATACCTTAATGGGGTGGGGAGGGTAGAATATGGAGATGATGACCGATGCGCTAATATCACGTGCGACCCCTCTTTTGAGGAGTGATTGCTGGATATTGCATTGAAGTGATCCACATTACATATAAACCTAGGACCCCTTTCCCTTTATTTATAATGTTTCTTTTAATCTTGTTTCCTTTAACTAACTTTCTAAAATCTATCGTTTCTCTTCTTCTCTTTTAAAACTTTGAACTTACTTGCAGTTATTATGTGAAATCTTGTTTGTTTCTTCTACCTTCGAAAGACACAATTATAGTATGGCCGGGAACCACACTAATGGATCTTGAGGGGTGCCTAACACCTTCCCCTCGAGATAATCTCAAGACCTTACCCAACTCTGGTTCTTCTTCTCAATTCTTTCCTTTAAAAGTGTCCTAATGCACTATAATCATTAGGTGGCGACTCTCCAAATTCCAAAAACCCAATTCTCACAAGGGAATAAGAGTTGTCCTCCCATAATGTTGTATAACCGATTCCAGACTCCCGTCCGCGAAGGAAAATAGGGGCGTCGACAGCATGGCGACTCTGCTGGGAAATTCTTTAGGCTTTTACCATCACATGTTATTTGTGACTTAATTGCCTTTATTTCTTGCCTTTTATTGATTTCATTGTGAAAACTAAATTGACTCTTCATGTCTTTCCTTTCCTTTAACTGCTTTCCTTTACTTCTTTGTTATTTCAATACCGTTGTAATTTTGAGCATTTATTATAATCATTTATCTTATGTACGTGAAAATACATGTCAATTTGTTTCATTCTTGTAAGTTGCATTTTCAACATCATACTCTACTCATGCCAAAACAAATACTATATCAAGGCTTATAATGAATTGTTGCACTCTTCCGATATTATCACCCCCTAAATTTGGCAAAGGCATATTTGCGGTAAAAACAGTCGATCAACGGTGTAGTCGACGGTTCCGCGCCTTTCCCTCTTGAGTTGTCCGTTCCGCGCCTTTCCCTCTTGAGTTGTCCGCTCAAGGGTACCAGTCTAGCACTTCAAAATAGAAACCTTACTCCATTAAACTGTACATGCATCATGATCAAACCTAGCCGAGTCAGTTATGTTTTCCGCATAATGACTCATTAAGATAGCCTAGTCCAAAGTCCATCGGGTTTTCCTGAAACCCAAATGGAGACCTTCATGTTCTATGCATTTATTTGGAGAACTATATGCCTATTGTGCTAATTGTTGATTTAAATAGTCGAGTCTGGTAGGGGTAAGGGTCTAATTCTTTGTTTTGCAGAAAATGAGGCACGAAGTCCCCAGATTCGTTATGGTAACCAACATTCACCCAAGGCTGCTAAGCTGGTGGAAGGACCTTCATGCTAGTGATCGGGCTCTTGTCCGCAAATACTTAGGAAATCTACCTTCACTTCTAGAAATCCAGCCTGACAACAAAATCATAGAGGCTGCAACTTTGTTCTGGGATAGTGATCGATCAATGTTTTGATTCGGGGACCTTGAAATGACCCCTTTACTTGAAGAAATAAGGGGTCTAGCTGGTATTCCTTGGGAGACTCCGGGTCTGCTTATGCCAGAAAATCGCAAAGGTAGGGGCTTCCTCAAAATGATAGGACTCAAGAAAAACCCAGATTTGACTTGTCTGAAAGACTCTTACATACCATTTGACTACTTGTACGAGAGGTATGGCCATAGCAAGTCATACCGCATCTACACTGACGAATTTGACTTTACCTCTTTAGGGCATATCCACAGAAGGGTTTTGTCTTCATGTTCTATTTTCTGGGGATGATAATCTTTCCCATGAAGAAGGCTAGGATCCACACCAGACTAGCCATGGTAACCAAGACCTTAATGGAAGGGATTGACGGGCAGTCTTTCAACATAGTGCCCATGATTATTGCCGAGATATAGCGAGCCTTGAAAAAGTGTCAGCAAGGGGCCAAGCACTTTGAAGGTTGTAATCTGTTGCTTCAACTCTGGCTTATAGAACACCTTTAAAAAGGTGATTACCGGTAGGAAATTATACGCTGAGATTGGGATGATTATATCGCCTTTCACCACCCAAAGCGAATGAACTTCATGCCTAACATGTTCGCCCAACTAGAGGACGCTAGAGGATGGGTAGAGTTATTTGAGAATCTGAAGGAAGATTAAGTACAGTGGATGTATGAGTGGTTCCCAACATCGGAGTTCATTATGCGTTCTCGGGATGCACCATTCCTCATACTCATTGGTCTGATGGGAACTTATCCTTATGTCCCTCTCTGAGCCATGAGGCAAGCAGGGAGAAAACAAATCATACCAAGGGTGGAAAAAATGAGTCACTTCAGAGCCAACTTTTAGGACGATGATAGCCCTCACATGTGTCAAGCTCAGCACATGCAAACTCGTCTTGGGGAGAGAAACTATTGAGGCAGACATGTATCATGCTAGGTGTGTGCTGCACTACTCAGGTTGGTTGGAAGATAATCTGGTTTGGGCCATCCTGGGTTCATCCAAGGTCACAGGATTATCGACGAAAGGGCTGAAGCACAAATCAATTGCGCAAAAGAATTCGAGAATGCGAAAATGAGCATCGAGAGATACAAGAAGCTCACCAGAAACTGATCGACGAGTGGAAGGATATGGCTTTCAACGCCAACAAGTGGTTAGGGTATCTGGAACAAGGTCTAGTAGAGTTGGAAGGAAAGCTCTTGAAAAGGATTGAAGACTGCCAAAATGCTGAGGGAAATACAGGTGGACATCTGGCCCGAGCCTATCTACTGCTAGGACTGCGCGAGTTGGTACAGCTATACGAGGGAGGCAATAATACTGAATCTGGGGAAGGTCCTTCTGGGACCAAGTAGTTAGGATCTTTTATTTCTTGCTTTCATAATGTAATAAGGTCACTGGCCATTAGTGATATTTTCATTTCTCATTATTTAGTTGTTTAAGACTCATCTTATTTTTATCAATAAAATGAGGCATTTAGCATTACAAGTTCTCTAAAGTTAATTTGTCGCTAGGCCTACCTGGGGCACAATGAGATACCCAAATTAGGATACGACTTATATTCTTGCACAATGTGTTTAAATATTGCAAAATTCTCTTTCTAAGAATCCGCACTAACTTGTTACCTTTTTGTTTTTCTTTTATTTTTTATTCCCCTCCCCAAAGGTTAGTTCGTGCATTCTGGCACCATCATCATACTCCACAAGATCCAAGTGCCCTCCACCTCCTCCTCCGAGTCCTATCAGAAACAAGAACAAAGGTAAAATGGGAGATGCAAGTGCTATAAAGAAGATTGAAAGGGAGGAAACTTCTCAGGGTATATTGCTAAGGGAACTGCTGCTCAGATTGAACAGAAACTTCTGAAATTCCAGGAGGAATTGGACCAAGTTCAGAACTTGGCGAGCCTATCATTCTCTCTTGCTGCTCCTGATGTCAACACCCAAAACTCCGTACCTCTACAAAACACCCCACAACCACAAATACAACCCACTCATACTCAAACCTGCTACACATGCAATAACGCTCCATTTCCCATCCCCGAACCACCAAACACTACAAACGACCACCTCTACAACACTCCTATCTTTGTGGACACTATTCCCCACTATAGTCAACCAATCTCAAGTGCTTATGAATAAGACAATAAAGACTCCCTCATCAGAAACTTGGCCACATAACTCCAGAAGTTAAATAGCCGGGTCCAGGGTGTTGAAGGTAGCAAAGGTATTGCGGGGCTGAACTATGAAGATCTTTGCATTTAGCCGGATGTTGAACTCCCGGAGGGGTACAAACCTCCCAAGTTCAAGATGTTCGATGGTACAGGTGATCCCAGGGTCCACTTGAGGACATATTGTGATAAGCTGGTAGGAGTTGGAAGACATGAGAAAATCTGTATGAAGCTGTTCATGAGGAGTCTGAAGGGAGATGCCTTGTCTTGGTACATCACCCAAGATTCAAAGAAATGGACAAACTGAGTTTAACACAGAGAACGCACCGGATGTATTATATATCTTGAATCTGAAAAAGAAACCCATAGAGACCTTCTACGAATATGCTACTCGTTAGAGGTCAGAAGCTACTAAGGTCAGGCCAGCCTTAGAAGAAGAGCAAATGAATAGGTTCTTTGTCCGGGCTCAGGATCCACAATACTATGAAAGGTTGATGCTGATAGAAGGTCAGAAATTCTCCGACATCATCAAGTTGGGAGAAAGAATTGAATAGGGCATCAAAAATGGTATAGTCACTAATCTTGAAGCATTACAGGCCACCAACAAGGCTTTACAGTCTGGTGGCACGTCAAAGCAGAAGGATGTGAACTCCGTAATGGCTACGCAAAGAACCAAATCCCTAATGAAATACCAAACATACCCTCTAACTCCACTCACATATCAGCCTTTCCCAAATTACCACGAACCCTCACCCATATATCAAATTCCACCACCCACCTACCAATCATCTCCACCTCTCACATATCAACCCACTTTACCCAAATACTCCCAACCCACACCTGTGTACCAAGCATATAACGCCCAACCTTCTCAATATCAATCACCACCCACTCGCCAAAACTTTCCTAGACCCAGACCAAATTTCGACCGCAGACCTCCCAAACAATACACAGCCATTGCCGAACCAACTGACCAGCTGTATGAAAGACTCAAGGTAGCCAGTTACGTCACCTCTATCCTAGCCATAATTCCAAAAAATCCCTCCCAATAGATCAATCCGAACAAAACATGCACATACCATTCCGGAATAAAAGGCCATACCATCGATGAGTGTCGCTCGTTAAAAGACAAGATTCTGACCTTGATTGACAATAAGGTCATTATAGCAAAGGAGCCCATTCCCAATGTCCGCAACAAGGGTGGAGGCATTTACATGATCGAGATTGAGGATGATTGGGACCCCAAAGGGTCAATTGGATTGATTGCCGAAGGGGATGAACCAAAGAAGCCGACTGTCACCCTCAACCCTATTGTTGTCCAGATCCAGCCCTCTGAGGGCGATGAGGTGAATATGTCCATACCGCTCGAGTTCGAAGCGCCTCATGCAGAGGCGCCAAGACCAATTGAGGTCGAGTTTGGAATTCCAAAGGCACTTGCACCATTTGAAGTTGCTGTGTTACCTCCAAGGGTGCCTATTCCAGTTACGATGATAGATGTGACCCCCTTCAACTCAAATGCCATACCCTAGGATTACACAGCCGAAGCTAGGAGAAAAGGAAAAATAAAAATCGTAGAAGCAATCGCCGCGCAGGGCATGACCCGAACAGGCTGGGTGTATACTCTCGAACATTTAGCTGAGTCCAACAGACAAGCCTCTGGACGGCCTATTGAAACTAGACCCGATGACCTTTGGAGAAAGATACAGGCTAAAGAATACTCGATCATTGAGCAGTTGAACAAAATACCAGCGCAAATTTCCATCCCCGCTCTTCTGTAAATTTTTGAGGCACACAAGAATGCTCTGATGAAAATGCTCTGATGAAAATATTGAGTGAAGTTATGTTCCCAATAACATAACTGGAGGCGAAATGGCAAATATAGTGGGACAAGTGTTGGAGAGTCACAAGATTACTTTCTACGAAGATGAGCTACCACCGGAAGGAATAAGTCAAAACAAGGCGTTGGACATCACCGTGGAATACGAAGATTACTTCATCACTAGAATCCTAGTAGACGGAGGATCCAGCCTTAACATCTATTCGCTGATAACTCTCAGGACATTGGAGAAATGTTTTCATGAGATCAAAGATGGGGCTATCAATGTTAAAGCCTTTGATGGGTCCCAAAGATCCACCTTTAGGGAAATCAGCCTGTGCTTACAAATGGGACCTACCTGGTTCGATGTTGATTTTCAAGTGATAGACGTCCCAGCATCATACAACCTATTGTTAGGATGACCCTAGATCCATGCCGCCGGAGCTGTAGCATCAACCCTGCATCAGGAAGTAAAGTTCGAATGGAATCACCAAGAG
The DNA here is from genome assembly GCA_026770625.1 of Nicotiana glauca. NCBI lineage: Eukaryota > Viridiplantae > Streptophyta > Magnoliopsida > Solanales > Solanaceae > Nicotiana > Nicotiana glauca. The sequence goes on from MU784394.1 coordinate 83,578, forward strand.
GTGATCATTCATGGCAACGGTAGCAACCCCATATACAGTCGCTAGACCATCCTAATGATTGGAGGTAGAAGGAGAATAGGCGGAGAAACATACCACCACATCAAGCGGGTCAACGCTATGGACAAAGATAAATGGTAGGATAACAAGATCAAGAGCATCCTAAATTGGTGCGGGTATGAGCCCAGAAAGGGACTTGGGAAGAATCTCCAAGGTATCGCCAAGCCCATCAAGCTGAAGAAACACCGTACTACTTTTGGCCTGGGGTATAAATATGCATGGAAGGAGTTTGATGATTGGTCGCCACCATGGCGCAGCCCATACTATCCACTGGAGCACCCTATACCTCGTCTAGAGTAGACCTTTCAACCGGCAGATGTCATGTATGGATCAAAGGAAGATGAGGCATTAGCAGCAATGAAGAACTTATTTCTGGAGGATGATATGGACCGTTGTGTTATTTTCGAGGAGGAAGGAGAGGAAGGCCCTTCCATACAAGCTGTGAATCGAGGGGAACGCCTCACTAATTGGTCAATCAGAACCACCAAGGCCCGAAAAGCTTTGGGGTAGCAAGGCTAAACAACACACCATGCATCGCATTTTACTTTTTACTAGTTGATTTTACTTTTCTGCACTATCTTTATTTGAAAAGAGCTCCAATGTTCCAAACTATTATGAATTTAATTAATGCATTTTTAGTTTATTATATATCTGGCTCTTATTATTTTCCTCTATCACTTACTTTATTTACACAATATTACTATTACCTATCTTGGTGATGAACCAACGACTGTGACTTGCAACGAGACAATGCAACAAACGGATATAGATTCATAGGAGGATGATATACCAGAAGAGGTTGTTAGAGAGGTCAAGAACTTTGAGAATAGGCCTAAATACAACTTGGACAAAATTGAGATCGTTAATTTGGGAGATGCCGAGAATGTCAAGGAAACACGTATCAGTGTGCATTTGTCTCTATCAGAAAAGAGAGAGTACACAGAGTTCTTAAAAGAGAATGAGGACATCTTTGCCTGGTCGTATGATGTTATGACTGGTCTCAGTACATCCATTGTAGCTCACAAGTTACCAACAGATCTGACATGTCCACCGGAAAAATAGAAGCTCAGAAAGTTCAAACTCGACATGAGTTTGAAAATCAAAGAAGAGGTTACCAAGCGATAACTGTGATTTTTACATGTTTTATACCCATTCTTGCCTATGCTTTATGCGTGAATTCCCATAAATTAGTCCCAAAATGCTTACAAGTTGCGCTTGATTGCAGGTTTGAACGACAAGATGACAATTGTCAAAGATGGGCTCGAAAAGGAGTGGAATCTGCCAGGTGTAAAGTCAAGTGAAGTGGAGATAAAAAAGAACCAGTGCGGGCCGCACTGCTTTGCCACGCGGCTACGCTGGAAGTTCAGAGAGTTGGGATTTTCACTTATGACATATGCGGATTGCGCTCATCCCGACGCAGTCCGTGCCTGAGGAGATTCAGAGGCCAGAACATACAAAGGCAAACCCACGTGGCCGCGCACCAAAACAGTGCGGTCCATGTGAATGATATTCTGAGACCTAACATTTTTGCCAACTTCTCCACGCGGCTGCGCACCATTTCTACGCGGTTCGCACTCCTCAGTCAGTGCGGCCACACTACCTTTTTGCACGGTCCGTGCCCCCAGATTCAGAAGGAAGAAATTGAAGACCAAGACCCTTACGCGGCCGTGCTGCATTTCTGCGCGGTCCGCGCCAGACCCGTAGGGGTATTTTTGTCCTATTTTTCCTGTGAAGTATAAATAGAACATTTTACTTTTTTTAGGTTAAGTATTGTATAAGATATAGCTGTTGCACTCGTGAGACTCAAGTTTTAGCCTATTTTGGGCAATTTCATCTTGTTTTATCATAGATTATTGTAGATTAACTTTGTAGTTAGTTAATATGTTGACTTTATCTACTATTTCTTCAATTTCTGTTCCTATTATGTCTAGCTAAACCCATTAGCTAGGGTTGTGGCTCAACCCTAGTGTGGGTAACTAATGTTTGTGATTGCTTAATGCTTGAATGATGTTGGGTGTTTGCTATTTGGGTTTATTTTATGGTTTAATTAGGATTTGGGGGTTTTAAACACTGAGTCTAGCTTAGTGGGTCTTGACTCTTCTTGAGAAAGAGTGTCTATGACTCCAAAATTAACCCAACAAGGAATTTGGATGGACCCATGAGAATGGTAGTCCCAATTAACGGGTTAAACCTTGAGAGAGTAATTACCCAACTTGAACCCTAAGTTTCTTAGGCATATTGGCCTACCTAATTGTTCTCGAGAGAGTCAATTGGGCAACATCATTCTCTCTACCGAGAGGTGTGAGAGTGAGTGCAATCACACAACGGTTATAGCATAAGCTCCATAATCATCATTCTTGTATTAGGAATCTCTACCCGTTAGTTAACCACCTAGGTAAATGCCACGACCCTAGTGCTTTTCTCTATCTTGCATACAACCTAGAATCAATATTTTAGCATATCTTAGTTTTAACTAGTAGTTGTTTAATTGTAGTAGATAACTATAAAAACCCAAAAATGGTAGAAGTACAATTAGGAACCAAAACACATCTCTAGACTAAGCAATTACTCAGCTCCCTTTTCTAGCTCCCTGTGGAAATTGACCCCGATACCACTGTTGGGTAAAATTATTAGTGCGCACTCTTCCTAAGGTTGAGTTCGCTGTGATCACTTTTTGGCGTCGTTATCGGGGAGCTTACGGTGTTTACTATTTGCGTAGCTAGTTTTGTGCTTTGCTTCTCTTTCCTTATTTTTACTAACGTTATCTATGTCGATCCATCAGGTACACATGGCTCTAAACAGAAATGTCCCTCTTGACAACGTGGTCGTGGGGGAGGAGGTTGATGATGTTGAGCAAGATGAGCTCCAGGTACCACAAATACCACGAAGAGGTAGAAATGCTAATGCTAATCCAAATGATTAAATCCCAGACCCTCCTCCGCCTCTACCAAGAGTAGCTCCGAGGGTCCTTCCGAACCAGGGTTATGCAAGTGCGCCATAGTTCCTCCGCAAATCCGGGCGGGGAATTTTCTAATCACCAATGTTATGTTGAAACTTCTCGAGCAAAGAGGGTATTTTACGGGCGCCTTCGACCAAAATGCATACAAGCACTTGAAGGGGTTCGTAAATACTTACTGGGGGAGTAAACAAACCAATGTGTCCGAGGATGCTTTGAGATTGAGGCTTTTCCCGTTCTCTCTTCGGGGGAAAGTATTGGATTGGTTAGAAAGGCTTCCAAATCATTCAATCACAACGTGGGATGAATTGCCGGACAAGTTCATTGCCAAGTTCTTTTCTCCAAGTCACATGGCGGTGCTCCGTGATGAGATTTTGGCTTTCAAACAAGAGCCAACGGAACCTTTGCATGAAATATGGGAGAGATTTAGAACTATGGTCAAAGAATGTCCAAATAATGATATGACTGATGTGACGATTCAACAAACGTTCTATACCAATGTATAGTGAACCAATTGGGGGGTGGAAATTTTAAGAAGCTCCCGTACAATGAAGCTTGTGATGTGTTAGATGAAATGGCCGATACTTCTTCGGTGTGGCAAAGCCTTGCAAACGTTCCTCAAGGTGATCCTAATGTCATACATTTTCATAAGGAGTTGCATGATCACGACCAAGCCATTGCCGAACTTACAACAACAATGAATCAATTGGCAAAGGCACAATTGCAACAAGTTCAAAACCCGTGCCAAGTCAATGCCATGAAAGGAGTGAATATGATGAAAATAAGGCAAAGAGGGCAATAACCTCAAGGAAATTGTGACAACTATGATGATGGTAGTGGCTATTCAAACGAGTGCTATGATGAGAAAAGTGAGGATTGTCAATATGTTAACAACTACCAATGAAATAGAGGAAATCAAGGTAATCAACAATGGCGATCTAAAGGGAATTGGAGTAACTAACAAGGCGGTGGAAATTGGAATGGGAATAACCAAAACAACAATTGGGGGAATCAAGGTAACAATGGTGGAAATTAGAATGGAAACAACAACAACAATTGGAATAATAACAATGGTCAAGGGGGGTGGAACAACAATGGTGGTCAAGGTAATCGGGGGCAAGGCTTTCAAAGGCCTCCGATGTTTCAACAACCAAACATCCCGCCACCGTTTCAATCTCAATGGTCTAGTTCTTTGGGAAATGAATTTGGGAGAATTGAGGTTATGTTTGAACAAATGATGAAGAAGAACCAAGACTCTGATGCGCAATTAGCTTCACACAACACTTCCATCGTAACTTGGTGGTGCAACTTGGTCAAATTTCACAATCCTTAAATACTCGCCCAAAGGGTTCTCTACCAAGTGACACGGTAGTGAATCCTAAGGGTGGGTACAACACCCATGTGATGGCGGTGACCACTCGAAGTGGACGAGGCGGTGATGTGCATGCCTTAAGAGAGAATCAAGTCATGGGGAATGAAGATGAGTTGCGTAATGATGATATGCCTACGAGGGTTGATGATGTAGTGGAACCAAGTGCAAGAAATGAAGTGCGAATTAATATTCATGAGGTTGAGGAGGAGGCACAAGAGAATATGAACCCATCTAGGGAACATGTGATAGATATGCCCAAACCGGAGGTGCCAAAAGCCAAGGCACCCTTGCCTAGACCTCCTCCGCCCTACCGTCAACGTTTGGCCAATCAAAAAGGTGATAACCAATTTAAGAAATTCATTAAGATGATGAAGAGTTTGACTATCAATGTGCCTTTGGTGGAGGCACTCGAGCAAATACCGGGGTATGCGAAATTCATAAAGGATTTGGTTACAAAGAAGAGATCAATGGAGTGTGAGACAATCAAGATGACCCATCAAGTGAGCACAATTGTACACTCCATGGCTCCTAAACTTGAGGACCCCGGTGCATTCACTATCCAGTGCACTATTGGAAGCACCGACTTTCCAAAAGCCCTTAGTGACTTGGGGCCGAGTATCAACTTAATGCCATATTCAGTTTTCAAAACTTTGGGAATCGGGCAACCTCGCCCAACTTCAATGAGGCTCCAGATGGCGGATAGGTCAATGAAGCGGCCTTTGGGTATCATCGATGATGTCCTTGTTTGTGTTGATAAGTTCATCTTGCTGGCTGACTTCATGATACTAAATTTTGAGGTGGACTTTGAAGTTCCAATTATCCTTGGAAGACCTTACCTAGCAACGGGGAAGGCTTTGGTTGATGTCGAGGCGGGAGAGTTGACCTTCCAAGTTGGTGATGAAAAGGTGGTGTTCCATGTGTGCAAGTCTATGAGGCAACCAAATAGTACCAAGGTTTTCTCATTTGTTGACATTGTCACGGCAGTGATAGTGGATGACACAAGCGCAATGATCAATGTTGAAGACCCACTGGAAGCGGTGCTTTTGAACATGGAGGCTAATGATGATGCCAGGAGAATTGAATGTGTAAATGCTTTGCATGGTATGGGCTCATACTCTTATGAGCCTAGGAAGTTATCGTTGGACCTTGAGAATCATAAAACTCCCCCAACAAAGCCATCTATTGAGGAGCCACCGGTGTTGGAGTTGAAACCACTTCCTCCTCACCTCAAGTATGCATACTTGGGTCCTAATTTCACTTTGCCTGTTATTCTTTCATCTTGCTTAACTAACTTGCAAGTTGACGCCACTTTGGCGGTGCTCCAAAAGTGCAAGCGGGCGATTAGATGGACGTTTGCGGATATTTGGGGTATAAGCCCCGATTTTTTGCATACATAAGATAATTTTGGAGGGATATACAAGGCCGTCTCTTGAATACCAAAGAAGACTAAATGAAGCTATGCAAGAGGTAGTCAAGAAAGAGGTTATCAAGTGGTTGGATTCCGGTGTAGTCTACCCAATATCGGATAGTTCATGGACATCCCCGGTCTAATGTGTGCCAAAGAAGGGGGGTATGACAGTCGTCACAAATGCCAACAATGAATTGATTCCTACCCGTACGGTCACGGGTTGGAGGGTGTGCATGGATTATAGAAAGCTAAACAAGGTCACTAGAAAAGATCATTTCCTTCTAGCATTCTTGGACCAAATGCTTGATCCTTTAGCGGTCCGAGCTTATTATTGCTTCCTTGATGGCTACTCGGGGTACAATCAAATTCTCATTGCCCCAGAGGATCAGGAAAAGACAACCTTTACATGTCCGTATGGCACATTCACTTTCTCAAGAATGCCATTTGGACTTTGTAATGCTCCGGCGACCTTCCAAAGATGTATGATGGCAATCTTCACCGACATGGTGGAGGATATCCTAGATGTCTTCATAGAATATTTTAGTATGGTGGGGGACTCATTTGAAGAATGCCTAGAGAACTTGGACAAGGTGTTGAAAAGATGTGAGGAAACAAATCTTATACTCAATTGGGAGAAATGTCACTTCATGGTGCAAGAGGGAATTGTCTTGGGGCACAAAATCTCAAAGCATGGTATTAAGTCAATAAGGTGAAAATAGAGGTCATCTCAAGGCTCCCTCCCCCTACTTCTATCAAAGGGGTGAGGAGTTGTTTGGGCCACGCCGGGTTTTATCGGTGAATCATTAAGGATTTTTCAAGAGTTGTGAACCTGCTTTGTAAACTATTGGAAAAAGATGTAAAGTTTGTCTTTAATGAGAGGTGTATGAAGTCCTTTGAATTGTTGAAACATAAATTGACCACAACGCCCATCATCACCGCACCCAACTGGGAATTGCCTTTTGAGCTTATGTGTGGCGCGAGTGATGTAGCGGTTGGTACGATGCTTGGACAAAGAATCAACAAAATGTTCCATCCGGTGTACTACGCAAGAAAGATGATGAATGAGGTTCACAAGAACTACACAGTCATCGAGAAGGAGTTGCTAGCTATTGTGTTCGCCATGGAAAAGTTCCAACCATACCTTATGGGGGCCAAGGTAATTATCCATACCGATCATGCCGCCCTTAGGTATTTGATGACAAAGAAAGATTCGAAGGCGAGGTTGATGAGATGGGTACTACTCTTGCAAGAATTTGATCTAGAGATTGTGGATTGAAAAGGAAGTGAAAATCAAGTTGCGGATCATTTTTCCTGACTAGAGGAAGAAGGGAGACCGATCAATGGTGTTGAGATAAATGATGCTTTCCCGAATGAACAACTTCTTGCGGTGTCTATGCATGATATGCCGTGGTTTGCTAATATGGCCAATTATCTTGTGACCGGTATAATCCCGTATGAGCTCTCTTCTAACCAAAGGAAGAAGCTCAAGTGGGATAGTTTGGATTACTATTGGGATGAGCCCTACTTGTTTAAAATTTACACCGATGGTGTGATTCGCCGATATGTCCTGGAAGAAGAACAATTGAACATATTGGAGGCTTGCCACTCTTCTCCTTATGGTGGTCATCATGGGGGAGTGAGGACATCGTCAAAGGTTTTATGTTGTGGCTTCTATTGGTCGACTTTGTTTCAAGATGCAAGCGATGCGGTGAAAAAGTGTGATGCATGCCAAAGAGCTGGCGGGATTTCTAAGAGGGATAAGATGCCTCTCAACACCATTCTAGAGGTAGATATTTTTGATGTGTGGGACATTGATTTCATGGGCATATTTGTAAGCTCTTATGAGAACACATATATTCTCGTGGCGGTGGATTATGTCTCAAAGTGGGTTGAAGCCGTGGCTCTTCCCAACAATGAAGCCCGGAGTGTCGTGTCATTTTTGAAAAAGAACATATTCACTAGGTTTGGAACCCCTTGTGCTATCATTAGTGATGGGGGGTCCCATTTTTGCAACAAGGACTTTTACTCTTTGCTCGCCAAATATGGAGTTAACCACAAGGTGACTACCCCCTACCATCCTCAAGCAAGCGGCCAAGTGGAGGTTTCAAACAGGGAAATTAAGAGTATTTTGTCCAAAACAGTGAATGCAAATAGAACCGATTGGTCAAAGAAGTTGGATGACGCTCATTGGGCTTATCGGACGGCTTATAAGACTCCAATTGGTATGTCTCCGTATCGATTAGTGTTTGGTAAGGCTTGTCATCTCCCGATGGAACTAGAACATAAGGTGAAGTGGGCATTGAAAAAATTGAACTTGGAATGGGATGTTGGGGCCAACCTTCGAGTGGAGCAATTGAATGAACTTGATGAGTTTAGATTCCATGCTTACTGCAGCTTGTCCTTGTATAAGGACAAGATGAAGTACCTCCATGATAAGTATGCTCGGGGTAAATAATTCAAGGTGGGCGACATGGTTCTTCTTTTCAATTCTCGGCTAAGGTTGTTTCCGGGGAAGCTCAAATCCAAATGGAGTGGACCCTTTGAAGTGGTCTTTGTAACTCCCTTCGGTGCTCTTGATCTTAAAAACAAGAATGGTGAAGTGTTCAGGGTAAATGCGCATCGTGTCAAGCACTATTTTGGGAATATTGATGACAGCCACGTGGTGGCACTTATTCATTTGAAGTGATATGATGGTAACATGCGTCGTGCCGCGACGTTAAATCAGGCGCTTCTTGGGAGACAACCCATGTCTTTTTCTTACTTTTTATTCTTCTGTTGTAGATTAGGATTTTTGAATTCATGGTTTGCGAGATGTTGCAGGGATAATGTTAAACCAGTGCAGGACAAAAGTAGAAAGTTTTTAGGTCTCTGAAGTTTACCTCTTTGTTGTGTGCTAAGCATCATCTGCACGGTCCGCGTAACATTTGTACGCAGTCCGCGCTAGCCCAGCGCGGACACAATCCAAATCAGTATGGACCGAGCTGATAAGGTTCAGAGAGTAGTGTTTAGAGTCTTTTCTAAGCGCGGTCTGTGTCCCTTTTTGTGCGGTCCGCACTCATCCAACGCGGCCGTGGTTCAAAACAGTGCGGACCGCGTGTCACGACCCAAACTGGAGGGCCATGACTAGCACCCGACCATACTTTCCGAGCACCAACGTACATTTTATCTAACCTTCTTTATTATCTTCCACACAATCGGAGGAGCGTTCGGACCCCTAGATCTCTCTCAACTATCATACCAGTGAACCGCTAAATCCCGTAGCCGATAAGAAGCCAACTTTACTGCCTCTATATCACTAACATGCATAACCCATAGTGTACGATGAACCTGTCAATAAAAGTCTGCGGGTCCTCCTTGGGGTCTGATCCGGTAAACACTGGAGGGTCTAAATTAATAAAATCATGAACTCTCGTACTAACTGGTTTATCAACAACACCAGTATTCTACCTCTGAGTCTGAGTAGCTACCAAGCTATTCAATAAGCGCAAAGCACTCCGCATGTCCTGGTCTATAGTGCCAGGTAGAGGAACTGGAGGTGCTGGGTTCCTCCTAATATCCTCTGGAGGATACGGAGTAAATGAGGTATGAGACGACATCTCACTCTGAGCCTCACTTTGGTCTGCTCTGGCTTGGGGCACCGGACTGGTACCCACTCCCGCAGCTGTATCAAGCCGTCTACTAATTGTTTGCTTCCTAGTCTAAGGCATCGCTAAAAGAAAACAAGGTTAATATTAGAGACAAATACTTACAACTCAACTCTATGCACAATCTAGATTTAGGAAGAAGGTAACATCCCTAGATGTCTTGTAGCCTCTTGATTATAAATGTGGCGCGCTACACATCCATAATCAAGACTCTACCAGACACGGCTTATAGACAATCCCTAGGACAAACCTGCTCTGATACCAAGTTTGTCACGACCCAAACTGGAAGGCCATGACTAGCACCCGACCATACTTTTCGAGCACCAACGTACATTTTATCTAACCTTCTTTATTATCTTTTAACGCTTAGGAGATCAATATAAATGGTAGACATGGATCATGGACAACCAACAATAAAATATGATGGCATGAACCTACATAACATGGGATGACCAGACAATCAAGAAACTATATATATATGGTACGACCTACCACGCTATCATGAAAGGCTATACAACAAAAACCAGCCGACAAGGCATACCAAACTATACATGAGTCGACACATGTCTATGAGCCTCTACAGGAACATAAGTTTTACAACATAGCCGAAACAGGGCCCCGACATACCCATAATGTCTATAACAAAAATGCATACCACGACCAAGGCAAGTCCGGAGAAGAGATCTTGCCAATCACTGCTGAACTGGACAGCCTACTATGGTGGGGGAGCTGCACTTGCCTGTCTATCAGGACCTGCAGCACGATATACAGCGTCCACAAATAAAAGGACGTCAGTACAAATAAAGTACTGAGTATGTAAGCAGGGAACCATAAACACGAATAGTAATGTAAGCATGGATAAAGAATATACAACCTGTAACATCTGAGTACCTCTGAGGGCTACTAACATGAAATGCATGATACATATGTATAAATACATAAGCTTTTAAAACATACGCCTCTATGGGCATCATTATCATCATATCATACCCAGCCGTAATAGGCTCAGTAAAAATGTATACGGCCATCATAAGGCTCGGTAGATCGTACCCGACCACGTGGAGCTCGATAAAATCCAACTGATCAGTGGTTGTACAGTAGGTGCCATACCCGTCCGTCTATAGCGCAGCTCGGTAGAGTAAAATATATATATATATATATATATATATATATATATATATATATATATATATATATATATAT
>MU784404.1:4656-43317 GCA_026770625.1 Nicotiana glauca
TAGCTTACCTTATCATTGATGGTGAAAACCCTCCTTGAAGCTCTCCAAAAATCGCCCCATGAAGTGAGAAATGAGCAAAAAATGACATTGAGCCCGATTAAATGAAGGCCACTGCCTTCGGTGGTTTCCGCATATGCAGAAATATAACCGCCTATGCGGTTCCGCTTTTGCAGATTCTTGGCCGCTTTTGCGGTTCCCGTCCATGCCCCGGACTTCCACTTTTGCGATGCCTTTTCCGCTTCTGCGGATCGCTTGCCGCTTCTGCGATTCCAAACGACCCCAGGCTTTCCGCTTCTGCGGTCCTTCCTGCCCCTGCCCTCGTCCGCTTCTGCGATTTTTTCTTCGCTTCTGCGGGGCTGCTTCTGCGGTCCCATTTCTGCAGAAGCGGAAATACCAGATACCAGTAAACTCAGCTCTTCTAAAAATCCAATTTTTGATCCGTTAACCACCCGGAATCCACCCGAGGCCCCTGGGACCCCAAACAAACATAAAAACCAATCCCAAAACACATTACGGACTTGCTCGAGGCTTCAAATCATATCAAACAATGCTAAATTCATGAATTGCACCTCAATTCAAGCTTTATGAACTTTGAACTTTCCAACTTCCATTTCCGATGTTTAAATCAAAACATGTCTGATTGACGTCAAATTCTGCATGCAAATCATATTTGACATTACGGACCTACTCCAACTTCCGGAATTTGATTCCAACCCCGATATCAAAAAGTCAACCCCTCGATCAAACTCTCAAAACCTTCAACTTTTTAACTTTAGCCAAATGGCTTCAAAATGGTCTACGGACCTCTGAATTCACTTCCGATCGCACCCCCAACTCCAGAATCACTATACGGAGCTATTCATAGTCTCGAAATTCCAAACGGACATTGATAACACCAAAATGCACTTCAAACCAAACTTATAAAATTTCTTCTGAAATACTAACTTCCACAATAGGCGCCAAAATGCTCCAGGGTTATCCAAAACCCAATCCGAGCATACCCTCAAGCCCAAAATCATCATACGAACCTGATGGAACCTTCAGATCCCGATTCCGAGGTTGTTTACTCAAAATTCCAATCCTAGCTCATTCTTTCAATCTTAAGCTTCTGAAATGAGAATTCTCTTCCCAAATCAACTCTGGACTTCTCGAAATTCAATTCCGACCACGCGTACAAGTCATAATACCTGAAATGAAGCTGTTCATGGCCTCCGACTGCTGAACAGAGCGCTAGTACTCAAAACGACCGGTCGGGTCGTTACATCCCTATCCTTACTCCCCTATGTATGCTGAGTTAAGGTTATGGTCTGGTAGTCTTTAAGTGGCTATCCAGGTCTGAACCTGGCTTTCAATAAGCTCTAACTCCTCAATTTGAGAATGACAAGTTGGTCAGGGGTGTGCCAGTACTTCAAGTTGCTTGGTATGACCACCATCTTACCATTTCCCTTCCCCTGCACTTGCACTTATTCCTAGACTCTAAGTTCTGCCCCTCCTATGAGTCTTGCCTTGGGACCTTGAGTTCCCTTTGAACTTGGACATTTGAGGGTTGGCCCTTCTACACTGCACTATAATCTGATTCTGCAATGACATTTGGGGTGTAATCATTTCCTGGAGCTCTTGAAGCTCCTTGAAACTTTGACACATCCGAAATAAGAGAAAGGCTTTAGAAATCTGATCCTGGAAGTTGGTTTATCTCTTATTATTAGACTCCGAGTCTGAATTAGGCTGATTAGATGTAGATGCAATCACTGATGTAATTTTACTTTTCTGTCTGATTCATTTGGTCTTTAATAATTTTGTAATAACTAATTGGGGTGGATAGTGAAAAGGGATGGATTGAATGCATGCAAAAAGGTAGATACCATGACTATAGAAAAATACTATTTCTGAAATTCTGCATTTTCATACAGTTAACTACTGAAAACATGCGCGTCATATAGATATCATGTTCATATGTATTTTTGCATCTCATATAGATATCATGTTCATAGGTATTTCTACACTTCATATAAATATCATGCTCGTAGGATTTTCTGCAATTTCGTATAGAAATCATGTCTATAGATCTGCATATCATATAGATAATCTGCCCATAGGACTTATGCATTTTTTGCATATGCATCAGTCGTTAGGAAAAATTATTATAGGACTTAAATAACTAACCAACTGCATGTAGACAACCTGCCTATAGGATTTCTGCATAAGCAATAACAATGTTTAAAATCAGTAAATGCCTAGAAAGCATGCCTATAGGAGTTATCAACTAAAACTTGAATCGTCCACTCGCTCCTGAGTCTAAAATCAGTAGCATTTTGTTAACACTCATAGAACTTATGACCTTATAACTGACAGCTCTTTTTCTGCAATAGTTTACTCCTTTGTCTCTGAAACCAATAGATATCATGCCTATAGGTCCGTTTAACACATAGGCAAATGGTTAGGTAATTAATCAATTGTGTCAGTCTTTGACAACTACATCTAAGCAAGGCTAATTTGGACACCCTATCTGGGAAACATGTGGTAAATCAACTTGTCCTATGCCTTAATTTAATTCAGACCAAACCAGTATGTGTAAGACATGCCAAACTATATGCTTTTCTTTGATTTAAGGAGGCTTCTTGAGCTATATCTGTTTACTTGTCTTCCAATTCTTGTTGTATGTGTTTTGAATGTCGCCTTAGAATTTTATCCTTTGAAAACTCTCAAAAGGACCCCAACTCCCTCCTCTTTTGGATTAGTAGTCCCATATGCCTCCGGGACTGATAGGATTAGGACGGGTAGTAGCATGCAATAAGTAACGATACAATTCCGCGCTTTAATATCTTAATGGGGTAGGAAAGGTAGAATATGGATATGATGACTGGTGCGCTAATATCACGTGTGACCCCTTTTCTGAGGAGTGATTGCTGGATATTGCATTGATGTGATCCATATTAATCATAAACCTAGGACCACTCTTCCTTTATTTGCTTTCATCTCTTCTTGTAAAATCTCTTTGAATCTTTTTTTTTCATAAAATTCTGCCCTCTCTACTTATCTTCACAAGTTTTCAACTTATTGCAATGTTATATGCAAATTCTTATTTGAACCTTAATTGCTTATGTGTTTATGTAAAGTCACAATTGTAGCATGGCCGGGAACCATACTTGTGGATCCTGAGGGGTACCTAACACCTTCCCCTCGGGATAATTTGTAGCCCTTACCCTAATCTCTGGTTTCTTTAACTCAAACCCTTCTTAAAGTGCCCTAGTGAACTATAATCATTAGGTGGCGACTCTCCAATTCCAAAACCCAATTCTCAAAAGGGAATAGAGTTGTCCTCCCAAATGTCGTAAACCCGATTTTTCCTTAGAAAAATGGGGCATCGACAGCATGGCGACTCCGCTGGGGACTTCTTTAGGCTTTTACCGTTGCTTGTTATTTGTGACTTTATTGCTTCTTTATTGCTTTCAATTAAATGTCTTTCTCTCTTCTTCTATGAAACTGACTTGTTTCTTTTCTTTAATGCTTTCTTTTATCGCTTTCTTTTAATACTGTTGTAATTATGAGCAATTATTGTAATCATTATCTTATGAACGTGGAAATACATGACAACTTGTTTCATTCTTATAATTATATTTTCAACATCATATTCCACTCGTGCCAGGAAAAATACCATAGCAATGCTTATAATGAGTGGTTGCGCTCTTCCAATATTATTACCCCCTAAATTTGGCAAAGGCGTATTTGCAGTAAAACCAGTCGATCAGCGGTGCAGTCGACGATTCCGTGATTTTCCCTCTTGAGTTATCCGCTTAAGGGTACAAGTCTAATACCCCATAGACACCTTACTCCGTTTACCTGTGCATGCATCATGGTCAAACTTAGTCGAGTCAGTTATGTTGTCCATATAATGACTCATTAAGATAGCCTTGTCCAAAGTTCACTGGGTTTTCTTGAAACCCAAACGGACACCACCATATTCTGTGCATTTATTTGGAGAACTAAATGCTTTTTATGCCAATTATTGGTTTGAATAGTCGAGTCCGGTGGGGTAAGGGCCTAAAACTTTGTTTTGCAGAAAATGAGGCACGAAGTCCCCAGATTCGGCATGGTAACTGTCACACCTCCTTTTTCACTACTACACCCCCGTGAAGGGATATAATAATAAGGGAGTTATTTCCAATTTGAAATGACAATCGAAACGAGATTTATTTAAAAGATTCAGAGTCGCCACTTGGGAGATTTATGGTGTCCCAAGTCACCAGTTGAATCTCGAATCGAGTAAAAGAATGACTCTGTTTAACAGTCCGCGAACCAGAAATCCGTGTAAGGAATTCTGTTAATCCGGGAAAAGGTTTTAGGTATTCCCGGGTTTCGCGGTTCTAGCACGGTCGCTCAACTGTCATATTTGGCTTAATTATCTTATTTTAAACAATTATGAACCTATGTGCAAATTTTAACTTTTAACCGCTTTTATTATTATTTTTTAAAGAGAATTGCAACGTCGTTAAAATACGTCTCGAACCACGTCACATAAATACACCCATGATTTTCGACTTATTTTAGCATCGTTGAGATTTGGATTTAGGTCACATAAATGTGCACCCGAATTTAGAAAAGTAAAATTATTAACTAACGTGCCTAAAGCAACTAGCGTTGGCAACTTTGCGAGGGCCACGAAAAGTTTGCTAGGTGGCATGCCTCGATTTCTAAGGGTAAACAAGATTAATTGAACGAGGGCCATGCAATTTGAGATTTTATTTGGCATGACGCACCTCAAATTATTAAAGTGAAAAGTATTTAACTACAAATGATCATATTTAACACTAATTCGAAATTCAGTGTCGCAACTAAGTCACGGAAGCCGAAAAATTTGCCTAGCAACCCCAGTAACTAAAAGAGAAATAGCATAAGAGAAGCAGAATGTTACCTTTCATCCCAATCCCGTCTCAGTATCAACCAAGACTCAAACCCAACTTCATCTTACCCCAAAATTAACCTACGGCTTAAATCAATTTTCAAGACCAATGGCTAGTCCAATTAATTAATAGGAAACACTTTCGACAACATTACCGCCTTCTAAGCCAATTGATGCATCATCAAAAATTGTACCAAACAAACAAGTAATAATATTGAATAACTGAAACCTTACCGCAATGATGGCGAACGGATTCGACAAGGTTCGATATTTAAATAATCACGAAACATCATTTTTAGCTAGGAGAACGAGTTGTCAAAACAGAAAGCAAAGATAATTCAGCGAAGCAAAGAATGAATAATGTCAGAATATCCGCATAATCAAAACAGAGAAAGAGGATTTTTTCAACTAAAGATCTTCCAACATCACTGATGCATTTCAATAACGACACCATTTAGAATGAGGTAAAACCTAACATTGTATAAATTGAAATGTAAGGCATACCAAATAAAGGCCAAGAAACAACAGCTTTGTATTAACGAATCAAGCACAGGATCGAGATGACAACCAGAATAGTTGAACAACGACCGGAAAACTACTAAAGGCGACCTTGCCGGAACCTCGAATCGGCACCGGACACCTTGAAATCCAAACGTGACCTCAACCAAACTCCATGTTTCAGATTAGAATCGAAACTCAGTGAAAGAAAAATGAACTAATTTCCGTCCGAAGCTTCTGTTGTTCATTTGCAAGAGGATTCAGTCACTTGCTTATTTATTTCGTCCTTAGTTTTTAAGAGGAACCTCAAGTTTTGTTGCACTTCGTTTTGTCTAGAGGATCAGAAATCGATGGAAAATGGGGTCTTTGGGTGTTGAGTGGCGGATCTATCGAAGAAGTGCAGTCTCCGCGCTGCTGCTTCTGCTCTTCGAATGAAGGAAAAGAGCTTCAGGGGCCGTTTTTTAGAAGACGAAGATGGAGGTAGGGGTCCTCTTTTAGCGCCGCTTTTTCTAATTTTCAGTCCATCTTTTTTTGGTGTCCTTTTTGTATGTGTTAGTCTAGGGTCTATATATAGGTATATGTTAGTTTTTGTAGGGTTTTCTTTAGGTTTAGGGGTATGGGCCTAGGATTTATGGGTTTTAAAATTTGGCCAAAGACTAAAAAAAGAACTAAAAAATTCATTAAGACGGGATAAACTTACCCGACACTAATTTCTCCTTCTAAAATTATGTACAATTAAAATATAAAAATATAAAACTAATTTTAATTAATTAAACTAAACTATAAATCATCAAACTATTTTTGTGTTTTCAAGATTATATAAAGATAAAAACAAGGTACTATTTTTGTATTTCTTTTTCAAAATTTATAAAAAATACATAAACTAAAATATTTTTGTAATTTTTACTTTTCTTGTATTAAAATAAAGTAAAAGCGTCGAAATTAATTAAAATAGCGTTATTAGGCTTAACTTGAATATTTACATGCTAAAATATGAAAAATCTTGGGGAGGGTCAAAAATCACATGTCTACAGCTGCCCCTCTTTGACTGAAAACACGAAGAGTTTTCAGACAAAGAACGACTAGACAGGTTTTTTGACCCGACCCTTATTTAGAGGGACCGAAACTAAAAGAAAAGGAGAATGTGACCGAGCCCTGGTATCTGAGCTGCCTACATATCCTTAGCTATAAAGGAATTAGGCCACATGTAGTTCAGAGGTGAGTGAGATGACGGAGTATGCCGAGGTGGAGAGCCAATCGAGGTGCCGTTCCGCCGAGGTTCCGGCCCGCGGTCCTGCTATTACATCAAAAATCAAAACATGAAAAAGACTAGCTAAGCCTGTCAACTATGAGTTACACGATTGCTATCTATAAGTCTTCTGAAGCTTGATCTTGCGTCTTGAATGGTTCTTCATGCAGACTTTGGATCTGAACCTTGACGCTAGCTAGTTGCAGATGCTAATTCATTCTTCCTCAGCTTTTCAGACCAAACCCGAACACCACGCCATGCTTGTGACTCCAATCATCTCTTAAGCAATTCACATCTTTCTCTACTTCTACATTTGGATTCACTTTTTCCTTCTTTTGTTTCTCCTCTTCTTTTGTTATTTTGGATTGTGACTAACTTTCGCTGATCATCTCGGACTGTTGACTCCCATTCTTTCCGCAAGCCTCTTTTGTTGCTGACTTGAATTGTATAAAGAAGTGTTTTGCCCTTCCTCCGAGTGATGCTTAACCGCTAAAACTTGAAAAATATGCCTCTGTTCTCCAGGCAGCCTGACTGCTAAAACTTGAAATATATGCCTTTGTTCTCCAGGCGGGCTCCTGACTGCTAAAATCTTGAAATATATGCCTCTATTCTCCAGACGGGCTTCTGACTGCTAAAATTTAAAATACATGCCTCTGTTCGCCAGGCGGACTCCTGACTGGTAAAACTTGAAACACATGCCTCTGTTCGCCAGGCGGACTCCTGACTGGTAAAACTTGAAACACATGCCTCTGTTCGCCAGGCGGACTCCTGACTGGTAAAACTTGAAACACATGCCTCTGTTCGCCAGGCGGACTCCTGACTGGTAAAACTTGAAACACATGCCTCTGTTCGCCAGGCGGACTCCTGACTGGTAAAACTTGAAACACATGCCTCTGTTCGCCAGGCGGACTCCTGACTGGTAAAACTTGAAACACATGCCTCTGTTCGCCAGGCGGACTCCTGACTGGTAAAACTTGAAACACATGCCTCTGTTCGCCAGGCGGACTCCTGACTGGTAAAACTTGAAACACATGCCTCTGTTCGCCAGGCGGACTCCTGACTGGTAAAACTTGAAACACATGCCTCTGTTCGCCAGGCGGACTCCTGACTGGTAAAACTTGAAACACATGCCTCTGTTCGCCAGGCGGACTCCTGACTGGTAAAACTTGAAACACATGCCTCTGTTCGCCAGGCGGACTCCTGACTGGTAAAACTTGAAACACATGCCTCTGTTCGCCAGGCGGACTCCTGACTGGTAAAACTTGAAACACATGCCTCTGTTCGCCAGGCGGACTCCTGACTGGTAAAACTTGAAACACATGCCTCTGTTCGCCAGGCGGACTCCTGACTGGTAAAACTTGAAACACATGCCTCTGTTCGCCAGGCGGACTCCTGACTGGTAAAACTTGAAACACATGCCTCTGTTCGCCAGGCGGACTCCTGACTGGTAAAACTTGAAACACATGCCTCTGTTCGCCAGGCGGACTCCTGACTGGTAAAACTTGAAACACATGCCTCTGTTCGCCAGGCGGACTCCTGACTGGTAAAACTTGAAACACATGCCTCTGTTCGCCAGGCGGACTCCTGACTGGTAAAACTTGAAACACATGCCTCTGTTCGCCAGGCGGACTCCTGACTGGTAAAACTTGAAACACATGCCTCTGTTCGCCAGGCGGACTCCTGACTGGTAAAACTTGAAACACATGCCTCTGTTCGCCAGGCGGACTCCTGACTGGTAAAACTTGAAACACATGCCTCTGTTCGCCAGGCGGACTCCTGACTGGTAAAACTTGAAACACATGCCTCTGTTCGCCAGGCGGACTCCTGACTGGTAAAACTTGAAACACATGCCTCTGTTCGCCAGGCGGACTCCTGACTGGTAAAACTTGAAACACATGCCTCTGTTCGCCAGGCGGACTCCTGACTGGTAAAACTTGAAACACATGCCTCTGTTCGCCAGGCGGACTCCTGACTGGTAAAACTTGAAACACATGCCTCTGTTCGCCAGGCGGACTCCTGACTGGTAAAACTTGAAACACATGCCTCTGTTCGCCAGGCGGACTCCTGACTGGTAAAACTTGAAACACATGCCTCTGTTCGCCAGGCGGACTCCTGACTGGTAAAACTTGAAACACATGCCTCTGTTCGCCAGGCGGACTCCTGACTGGTAAAACTTGAAACACATGCCTCTGTTCGCCAGGCGGACTCCTGACTGGTAAAACTTGAAACACATGCCTCTGTTCGCCAGGCGGACTCCTGACTGGTAAAACTTGAAACACATGCCTCTGTTCGCCAGGCGGGCTCCTGACTGCTAAAATCTTGAAATATATGCCTCTATTCTCCAGACGGGCTTCTGACTGCTAAAATTTAAAATACATGCCTCTGTTCGCCAGGCGGGCTCCTGACTGGTAAAACTTGAAACACATGCCTCTGTTCGCCAGGCGGGCTCCTGACTGCTACAACTTGAAATATCTGCCTCTGTTCTCCAAGCGGGCTCCTGACTGCGAAAACTTAAAATATGTGCCTCTGTTCTTCAGGCGGGCTCCTGACTGCTAAAACTTGAAATATGTGCCTCTGTTCTCCAGGCGGGCTCCGGACTACTAAAACTTGAAATATGTGCCTCTGTTCTCCAGGCGGGCTCGTGACTGCTAAAACTTGAAATATGTACCTTTGTTCTCCAGGCGGGCTCCTGACTACTAAAACTTGAAATTTGTACCTCTGTTCTCTAGGCGGGCTCCTGACTGCTAAAATTTGAAATACATGCCTCTGTTCTCGAGGCGGGCTCCTGAGTGCTAAAACTTGAAATAAATGCCTATGTTCTCAGGCGGGCTCCTGATTGCTAAAACTTGAAATAAATGCCTCTGTTCTCCAAGCTGGCTCCTGATTGCTAAAACTTGAAATAAATGCCTCTGTTCTCCAGGCCGTCTCTTGTTTGCTAAAACTTGAAATAAATGCCTCTGTTCTCCAGGCGGGCTCCTGATTGCCAAAACTTGAAATAAATGCCTCTGTTCTCGAGGCGGGCTCCTGATTGCTAAAACTTGAAATATATGCCTTTGTTCTCCAGGCGGGCTCCTGATTTCTAAAACTTGAAATAAATGTCTCTGTTCTCTAGGCGGGCTCCTGACTGCTATTACTTGAAATAAATGCCTCTATTTTCTAGGCGGGCTCCTAACTGCTAAAACTTGAAATAAATGCCTCTGTTCTCCAGGCGGGCTCCTGATTGCTAGAACTTAAAATAAATGCCTTTGTTTTTTAGGCGGGCTCCTGATTTCAACAAAATAGACAAACAAAGAAAATTTCCTACCCCAGTTTGGTAGCTGGGCACATATGTGAGTGTTAAACTGAATCGTATTGCCAAATGTTACTAAATATTTGAAAGCTAGGTCCTATTATCCAGGTAGGTCCTGACAACTCTTAACAAAATAACAATTTTTCATCTAAGCTATGACTTTTAAAAGTATGACTTCCACTATATCTTGTTATCTAAGTAGACCTTAAACTACGTCCCATTATCTAGGAGGGTCCTGAAAACTCCTAATTGAATCATATCTTAAACATGCAAACTTAAACTAAGTCCCATTTTCCAAGAGGGTCCTGAGAACTCTTAATTGGATCCTACTTCAAACATGCAAACTTTTAAACCAACTTATATTACTTGGGGTACATTTATGCTAAATTATACTACTCATGGTTGTTTTAAAATTTAAACTAGGTCCCATTTTCCAGGAGGGTCCTGAAAACTTACCGTCAAACCTGTCTGGTGCCTGCCTTTCCTTGAGGTGCGTTTCTCCGAAACAAACAAACTTTCTGCCCTGGTTTCAATCAAAAAAATCTTGTTAGTTTAAAATGTGGTGGTTGGTTTTTGTCCTTGACTTTGAGGGCGATTGCTCCTTCACTTCCATGATGACAGATTTCCACTCGAAGACCTTGCTTGTTTATGGACTAACCCCTTTCTCTGTCGTCCTCATCATATAAAATACCTTTTCTCCGTTCAGACCCAATATCCTCTATTTGCATTGCATGAACTGGCACCTCCTCAACCTTTGTGTCTCACATGAATCCCGCCAATTGCCCCCACTCCGTGTATATGCTGTTCTTTCTTGATTTAACCACTGGCCTCGGCCTTGAGGTCTGTTGCTCCTTCACTTGTCACGATAACTGATTCCCACTCGAAGACCTTGCTTGTTTATTGACTAACCACTTTCTTTATTACCCTTGCCACAAAGAATATCTTTGATCCGTTCACCAAACAGCCTCCATCTTGTTTCATTGTTCATGAATTAATATGTACCAAACCTTTCGTGTTTCACTGAAAATACCTTTGATCCGTTCACCTAACACCCTCCATCTGTTGCATTGTTCCTGAATTGATACGTACCAAACCCTTGTATTTCACCCAAATCCCAAAGCACGTCAATTGACACCCACTCAAGATATATGTTGTTGTTTCTTGACTTAAACCCCTGGTCCGGTCCTTGAGATCTATTGTTCCCCCATTTTCCATGATAACTTTGACTTCTGCTTGGAAGGTCTTGCTCGTCACTAGTTTAACACCCTTTTATCAAGCTTATCACAGGAAATACTTTTGATCTGTTCGCCTTAACCCCTCATTTGTTGCATCGTTGATGAATTGACATATACCAAGCCTTTGTATTTCACAAGGATCCAAAAGCATGTTGATTGTTGCCAACTCAGTGTGCCTGCTCTTCTTTCCTGACGTGACGCTTTGATGTGTTCACCAGATCCCGTTTTGTTTAATTGGAAAGCTTGGTGACAGATTTTGAAGTCATTTCTCACTTGTTATGACCAAACAGACTCAGGAGGAGGAAGTAAACAAGACAAAAGGAACATAGTAGAAGGGCAATGAAAGAGATGATTCCTAACAAGAAAACTACAAAGTAGAAACCTATCGGATGTGGATACCGACTCTAACGACCTTGACATGCACCTGCAGCCTACTCTGTTTAGCAAATCTGATGTTCAGCTCTTGTTGTACCTTTTTGCCGTGAAACTGGGCTTCAATGCTCCGCTTACCCGATCTGATTCACAATCCTTATCCGACTTGTAGTGCCCGAAGGGTTTTCACCATTAAGCCTCTCTCATTTTGGTCTTTCTCTCATCTCACCGTCGCCTTATGGTGCCCGTGAAGGTTTTCACCAATAAAACTCTCTCATTTTTTATTTCTCAGCTTTTATCGCCTTGTGGTACCCGTGAGGGTTCTCATCGACAAGCTCTCTCATTCTTCATTTCCTGTGTTTGGACCGGAGTATTGTCCCTGATATGATTCACCTCTGCTCGCTTGACTTGGCATCTCTCAAAGACTGATCGGAAGGTCTTTCTTTGGACCGTAATGTGGGCTTTTGGATAGGTTAGGAAGAAAGAGTATCAAAGGCTCAAAACAATTCAACATGGGTTCAAAATTACAACTTTCGGAATCAGATTTCTCACAACAACCACAACTTCTACCCCAAATTCTTTCTTAGGGACTTTTGGATTTTTATTTTGGTGTGACTGAACCTCAGAGAGAGGCTGCCTACGTATCCTTTCAGAATCAAGTCAAACGTAGTTTAGGTAACCACTTTTGTTGTTGCTCTTTTCTTTTCCTTTTATTTTTTTTCTTTTCTTCTTTTTGTCGTTTTTTTTAATTTTCTTTTCTTCTTCCTTTTCATCTCTCTCTTTTCATAGTTTTCTTTCTCTTTTTCCTTTATTTATCTTTTACGCTTGTGTTTCTGATCTTTCCGAAAGAGGGGTATGAAAGAAAATAAATAAGGCTCAAAGGGGGTAACAAAGGATAGAGTGTTTAGATAGCAGAACAAAGTGCCTTCGTCATTCCAATCTTCAAAACATTTCAAGTACAAATAACACAGTTAAACAAACCACAGAAAACATTCGCAACATCTTTTGATTGTACCAGACTCGGTAACTATATCCACACATCTGCCTTCTACATCTGTTGAATACAAAGCAACATTGGAAAACACTCTCACTTTCCTTACCACGAACGGCCCCTGACAATTTGGCAAACTTGCCTTTAGGGTTTCTTTATGTTCTATATGCATAAGTTTCATATGTTTCGGGCTTCAAATGATCTCAAAGTGCCTTTACTTATTTCCAAATGTCCCTAAATCTTCAACATTATTTCATTGCCTCATGACTAAACGTACTTTTAAAACTAGGCTGAGAATTATGTGTGCATGTCATGTCACTAGAACCAGCATGAAAAGAATTGTAGAAAGAAAAGAGAACTAAAAAAAGAAAAAAGCTAGAAATAATAGAAAACATGAAATTGCAGCAGACAGGCGATGAAACGCTTCGAACAACAAGACAAGCAAACTAGACTAGGGTTAAAACCCTAGAACAAACCTAGACAACACTAAATGAGTTACTATGACTAAACAAAATAGGCAAAATGAAAGGATAGAAGGGTTTGAGTCACAAGACAATATCCGGATTACAACCCTGAAATAACTCGGACAGCAGAAATGACAACAAAATAAACCACCAAAACTCCAATCCGGCTTACCAAGAAATGGAGCGCCTTCCCAATTACCAAGCACGACATCTTAGCCACTGAGTTTCGCATCAATATTGCCAAGACCATTATCAACTTTAATCAACAAGTTCCCAAAAGGATTCGCATGCTCCCTGCCACTGTCATTGACCACAATTACCCCTTCTTGAATCATTCTCTCTATTTCCCTTTTTGAAGAGCGACAATCTTCAATACTATGCCCCTGGACATTACAATTGTACATGCACCGCACAGCAGTATCAAAGCCTTTTGCATATGAGTCTAGAGTATATCTGAGGAGCAGCTCAATCAGGCCAGAATGCTTTAACTTTTCAAACAAACTTGTGTAGGATTCTCCGATGGGCGTGAAATCACCTTTCTGCCTTTGTTTCCCTCCATCTGAGCCCAAACTCCATAAAGCTTTCTTCCAGCTATTTTCCATTTTAGATAGGGAGGAGAGGTCTGAGACAATGTCTATATTGTACCGAAAGCGCCGCACAAAATCTTGAGCCATGTCGCCCAAAGTATGGCACTTCCCGACATCTTGATGATTATGCCATTCCAAAGCTGCCCCAGTCAGGCTCTTCCTGAAATATGCCATCAACAAATCATCTTTCTCACCAACACTTCTCATTTCACGGCAATAACCTCTCAGGTGGGCTACTGGATCTCCCCGCCCATCATACAAATTAAACTTCGGCATTTTAAACCCTTTCAGCTTTCTGGATATCTCATCTTGTTCCACTATCTTAGCAAGCATTGTAGTCTTACCAGGAGGCTCAAAATGAGCGTGAGAGTATGGACCCCAGACCTCGAAAATTGGTTCTGGAGCATAGTGTTGGGCATCGGGGGACTGATGGTGGAGGACGCCCACTAATCCAAGCTTGGTATATTTCGGCCATCTTTCTTTTCAACCTTAAGACCTTTTCTTTCAACTTAGATTCCGATTCAACAATTCCCTTAAACGGATCAACCACCCTTGTGTCCATGTCTTTGCTAGCCATGGCTACCCTGCTTTTTGACCTTGTGTTGTATGGATGAGTTACTTAAAAACCACAAACCAACCACCCTTCTACTATTAATATAACAAAATGAAGTCATCACGTTAGCGTTAGGGCATTTATCAACAAAATATCACATTGCGTGCAATACACCTAGCAACAATTAATGGTTCTAGATTGACTTCGAGGATCGTAAGGTCACTTGGTATCATCCCAATTGTTCATTTCAACCTCTCTTTTCTGTGCTTTTCTAGCACTTGCTTGCTCATTTTTCCTTCCCCTTTTTCCTTTCGGATTATCACTCTTTTCTTTCCTCTCATTTTTCACGTCCCATAATTACAACTTTTTTCTTTTTTTCCTTTTTTCTTTTAATAAAAAAATAATTCGATCGAACCCTATGTAGGTTGCCTACGTATCATGGCCTCACATGAATCGGATCTTTACATAGTTCTAGAAGAACGGGAATAAAGTACACAATTTGACATTTTTTTTTAATTTTACCTTAGTGAATACTCTGATGAGAAAAGAGAAATAAAAGAAGCAAATTATTTTTTTTTAATTTTCTAGACTTAATGTTCTAAGACCTATTCTAAGCTAAAGCTTAACGAGCATATATTTTTTGCTTTTTTTTTCTTTTTGAAACAAACATGCTACAGGAAATTATTAAGGAAAAACTCTAGAAGAGAAAAATATTTTTTGATTCTTTCTTTTTTTTTAGGAAGAAAATCTAAAGAATAAATCACAGAAAAAATATTTTGAATTTTTAATTTTCAATTGATATCTTGACGCAAGATTTCTAAACAATCGATGAAAAGGATAAGAAACTATCTTTGGATTTCAATTTGATTGCCTAAAAGAGAAACTCTAAAAATAAACCAAAGATAAAATATGTTTGTCTTTTTTCTTATATGTACAATCCTAAATCTCTAATGAAAAAAAAAGAATTTTTTTTCCACTTTTCACCAATTTCCCCAAGAAACACCTCAACAGAAAATCTTTTTGGATTTTGGAATTAACACCTTAAAG
Organism: Nicotiana glauca; assembly: GCA_026770625.1. Taxonomy (NCBI): domain Eukaryota; kingdom Viridiplantae; phylum Streptophyta; class Magnoliopsida; order Solanales; family Solanaceae; genus Nicotiana; species Nicotiana glauca. The sequence continues at coordinate 19,842 of MU784404.1, forward strand.
AAAGCTTTTAAAGAAGTACTAAAAGAAAATTCTTTTTTTTTTTTGAATTTTGGTCCTAATATGCTAACATAAAACCAATTTATTTTACGTCCTAGATATTAATTGCCTAAAGGAAAAACAACCTCAAAATTTTTCATTTCTAGAATTAGTACTCTAAAGAAAACTTATAACGGAAATATAAAATGCAACACTTTTTTTTCTTTTTTTTTTTTGGATTTTTAAGTTACAACTCATTTTTCAAATATAAAGCAGAAAATACAATAACAAAGACTTGACATTGCTGTACAAAACTAGAAAGTAAAAGATGACATAAAATGAAGAACGGACTCAAAACATAAAAATAGAACAAATCTCCTTAAGCAACTCCTGAATGCAGTGGTCCTGCTCAAACTTCGGTAAATAGATACACACCTGTATGAAAAAACTTAAACCAACACTAGGTAAGATAATAACACTCCCTATTAAACACATGCAAGACATGACTAAGACTATTTTTACAAAATGACTTATTTAGCCAAAAAGTGGCTAGAAGTGTAAATTTGGTTAAGACCCCGCAAAGCCGAGAACCTAAGATTTACTAGGAAGACTGGACCCTATGTGGGTTGCCTACGTATCACGCCCCGAAAGACGAGAATCAGGTATGTGTAGTTCGGGCAGATTGGATACGGGCGAAAAATTAAACAAAACAACTAACTTAAAGACAATATTTTTTTTGTCTTTTCTTTGAAAATGATGAAACGTGCCAACTCTTTTTTGGATTTTCTTTTTCCTCTTTTTTTGATTTTTGATTTTTGAAAAATGATAAAAATGCAAAATCTTTTGAATTTTTCATGTTTTTTTCTTTCTTTTTTGGTCTTTTTCTTAATAAAATGTAACAAAAACATAACTAGACCTCACTTGCTTTATTTTCACACTTCACCCTCTTTTTTTCTTTTTCTCTTTTTTTTTTCTTTTTTATTTTTTCATTTGCCCTCAACTATCATTGGTCTGCCAAATGACCCTTTTCCCCTTGAATAAATGCAACATTGTAGCACATAGGATGTATCAAGATGGTATGTTATTTCGTTTACCTGACCTAGACGGACCCAACCTCTGTGTTTAGTCCCCTAAGTCAAAATGCACATGATGCAGATAAGCGTTCCTACTAGGGATCCGGCATGAGGCTGAGTTATTCTAGGTTCAAAAGCTGGATATATGTTCTAGACTGTGTACCCAAGCGGACAGCTTGAGTCGAGGAGGGGGCTACGTACCGGGAACCAAAAGGCCATCCGGCTTAGTAACTTGTCCGACCTCTTTCTTATTTCAAGGTATGACACTAACAGAATAGGGAGTCTCGACCAGCGAGCACATCCCCGGAGATGAGAAGAGAAGGGTTTCGTAGCAGTTTTATATATACAGTTCAAATAATATCGAAGTGGTAAAAAATAGCATTTTGCACATTAGGTCCAAGCATGTAATAAAATCAGATAACAAATAAAGCCAAATACAAAAATATATCTAAGCTTGAATTCTGAACCCTAAACCGAAGTTCTGGGTTCTTGTCCCCAGCAGAGTCGCCAGAGCTATCACACCTCCTTTTTTACTACACCCTCAAGGGCATAAATGAGTTTTTCCAATTAAAGGACAATCAAAACGGGATTTGTTATTAAGATTTAGAGTCGCCACTTGGGAGATTTACGGTGTCCCAAGTCACCGGTTGAATCCTGAATCGAGAAAATTATTGACTCTGTTTAACAGTCCGCGAACTAGAAACCCGAGTAAGGAATTTTGTTAACCTGGGAGAAGATGTTAGGCATTTTCGGGTTCTGTGGTTCTAGCAGGTCGCTCAACTGTCATATTTGGCTTATTTATCTGATTTTAAAACATGTTTTAATCTATGTACCTTTTAACTTTGAACCGACTTTATTATTATTTTTTAAGAGAATTGCAACATCGTGAAAACATGTCTCGGACCACGTCATATAAATGCACCCGTAGTTCTCAACACATTTCAACTTCGTTGGGGTTTGGATTTGGGTCACATAAATGTGCACCCGAATTTAAGAAGGCAATATTATTAAAATGCGCACCCCTAGCTGCTAACGCGTTGTTATTTTTGAGGTAGGCCGTGAAATTTGCTAAACGGCCCGACTCGAATTCTAAGTATCTTAATATAACCATTTAAAGAGGGCCCCACAATTTATTCATTTTTATTTGGCGGGGCGCACCTCATTTATTATTTAAAGGCTAACCTAAAGCAAACTAAGATTTTCTATTTAATTGTCTCTAAAAATAAAAGAAGAGGCTCTAATTAATTGGTATTATTAACTGAAAATCAATGGAGGCAACCCAAGGATGGTTTTCAATAAATTGGGCTTCCTTATTCATGTGAGTTGATTAAAGATATTTAAGCACAGGCCTGGAACATGCCGTTGGAGGGCCCCAAAGATATGGTCTCACTTTTATTATACTACTGGGCCCGTTATTGAGGGGGTTAGGCCCAAGGCATGCGACTATAAGGACTTCATCCATAAAGTGGTTTATTTCCAACTGGGCTTGGCATTTGGGCCCGATGACACAGAGAAAAAAAAATGCAATGGCTAATCACTCAAATACTATAATTCAAATTAACTAAGTGGACGACATGATTCAATAGGCAACTAAGATACAGTCATGTTGAATGTGAATAATGAATATCTCAAACTCAGATTCATGAAACACTGGTGGATTCATAGACTTTATGATATGAAATTCGATGATTTCGGATTAACACCTATTATCATTGTTATTGAGCCTAAACTGATTCAATTCTAGCAATTCTAAACAATTTATATAAGCATAAGACGGAAATTTATCTCGTTACTGGGCCACTTCCTAGACAGATACGTGAGGTAGCAGACAGGAAATTAACTACAGCTAGTCATAAAAGTATTCTATCAAACGACTGTAAAATTAAATACGGCTAATGTTCGACTCATGAAGCTCACACAAACTCGAGAAATAGCAATTAATACAGTCCAATTAATACATAAATAAGCAAGGATCTGCAAGTAAACTAAATCAAACTTATTCTTCCATTCTTCACACATATTTATTTCTTCACATTTCTAGTTCATAGTCATCAGAGATACAATTGCGTACCTGGAATTGAAATAGACGATGAGATACAGGAGTCAGCTATAGCAGTAATGAATAACAGCCCAAATTCACAGCAGTGGATCAATTTCAACTCCAAACTACCACAACAAACCAAGGATGATTTATAGAAGAATAAACCGTGACAAGCTACTGAAAATAGATCAATCTAGGACCAAGCAGACTCGAATTAAACCCAGGACTGCTTATTACCAGAAAATACCCAAACACAACTTGACTAATACCCGAGACCACTTGCAATTGAACCTTAGAAAATTAGAAACTAGAATTAATAGCTAACTTGCAACCAATCCGAAAGAATGGAACAGTACTTCTTTTTCTGATTTTCTCAAAAGTTTAAGATCTAAGAGAGATTTCGAAATCTAGATCTAGTTTTTGAATCTGAAACTATAGAATATTTTGGGGGGAATTTTTGGAGGCTCCAAACTTGTTCCATAAGGCACTAGTCATGACTTTTTATAAGCAAAACGAGGGGCAGCACTTCAGATTTCAGTTTTAGCCCTTAGTCCCTCAATTATTTTCAGATGTTAACTAACTAGTCCCTAACTTACTGACTTGTTTCTCAAGTTAATACACCTAATTCCTGAATTTACCTTAGAACCCCCATCTAGAGACTTCTAGGAAGTTCTATTTCAGTTAGTGCTGGATTCCCTACCCTTGAATTACCTCATTTACCCTTGAATTGTTCTGAAACTACCAATCTAACACCAAATTGTACCTCAGCCCTATTTCCCCCTAATCAGACCTATCAGCTATACCCAAACAATCCCTTTAACTATGATTAACTAGACAAGCTCTAAATCAAATGTTCATGAGAAACAATATCCTAAAATCAAACTAAGTGGACAGACTAAACCAGTTATGAAGTTAATCCTATTAATGAACTACATTTAATAGCTAAATCTAATTGCAGTAATTAATTGGCTAACACAGAATCAAACCTATTAAAACTTGCAGAAATTAAACGAAACAGCAGAAACGCCTTTAAACTTATCATGACATGCTTAACCCTAAATTGAAAGCAACCAAACACAATTGAATTAACGAACCAAACCCCACTATTGAACAAAAGAGGATGAAGAACAAACAAATAAAATCAGACTAACCTAATCGAATACTAGTTTAAATGAACTGACAAAAGAAAAATAAGGAGAAATAAAATAAAATCCTAAATTGATTAATCAGATAGAAATATCAGTCAACAAGAAGAAACTAATGAAGAATAACAAAGAACACCTTACCTATGGATACCTAAGATTCTGCCGCTCCCCAGATTCGAAATTTGACCCATTCCAGCAAGATTCGAACATCGCCAACGGTGGATTCTTCATGAGGAGAGTTAGGAGTGCACGTTGTCGATTTGACTAGATTAGGAGTATTTTAGGGTTTTAGGCCAGACTTGGATTTGAAATTCGAGGAACTTGGCGGGGATTCGAGGGAAATGGATTGGACATTCGAGATGAGGAAGTTAAGGCGAGGTTGTGGTGTAATTTTGACCGGATTTGGAAGAAGTAGGGTTTTGGCCGGATTTTCAAATGAAGATTCGAAAAGATGGGCAATGATTCGAGGGGAACTGAAGGTATATTTGGAAAGAGGGGAATGAAGGGAAGCTATGGTGTTATTTTGGGTGGGAACGGAGTGGTTTCCGTCTTCGCCGCCGGCGGGCTCGACAGAGTGTAACAGGGTGACGTCTCTAGGGTTTGGATAGCAGTGTGAATGAAAGAGACGGACTGGGGGAGGGGGTAGGGGTCGATTTGGATAGTTAAATATTATGGGGGAGGGGCTTCTCGACCGTCCGATTGATAAACATCGACGGTTGAGATCAAAACTCAGCCGAACGATGTCGTTTTGAAACACCAGGGCTGGATCGGGTTTGGAGTTAATTTGGGCATGGGGCTGGATAGGTTTGGGCTAAGACTAATGAATTAAAAGGCCCAATTTCGATCTCTCATTAAGACAACCCCCTTTCTTTTTAAATTGTTTTTTATTTTGTATTTATATTTTTTCTGATTTTATTAAATGTCAAATTAAACATAAAGACCTAAATTGACTTCCAAAATTATATCACTCAATGTCCAAATATAATAATTCCTAATTTAAGTGTAAAATAAGACAAATTCAAAATTAATAGTTAAAAATGCAAAAATAAATTATTTTTGTTATTTTCTTCTTTGTAAAGTGACCTAGTTACTAATTAATCCTAAAAGGTGAAATTAAACCCTAAATGCAAATGCCAAGTATTTTTTGTATTTTTCACTAATTAAAATTCACAAAATAAAATGCAAACAACTAACATAAAAATGTTACAAAAATCCACGAAATTGTAAAATAATGAAAGAAATCATTTTGTTTGAATTTCTGGGAATAATTTGTATAGGGCAAAAATCACGTGCTCACAGTAACCAACATTCACCCAAGGTTGCTAAGCTGGTGGAAAGACCTCCACTCCAGTTATCAGACGCTCGTCTGCAAGTATTTAGGGAATTTGCCTTCTCTTCTAGAGATCCAGCCTGATAATAAAATCGTAGAGGCTGCAACTCTGTTCTGGGATAGTGACAGATCCATGTTCCGCTTCGGGGACCTTGGGGCATATCCACAGGAGGGTCTTCATCTTTATGTTCTGCTTTTTGGGAATGATAATGTTCCCCATGAAGAAGGATAGGATCCACACCAGACTAGCCATGGTAACCAAGACTTTGATCGAAGAAATTGGCGGGCAGCCTTTCAGTATAGTACCTATGATCGTTGCTAAAATATACCGGGCCTTGGAAAACTTTCAACGAGGGGCCAATCATTTTGAGGGTTGCAATTTATTAATCCAGCTCTGGCTCATGGAACACCTCCAGAAGGGTGAATACCAGCAAGAGATTTTGCGCAGAGACTGGGATGATCACACCGCCTTCCATCAGCCAAGACGAATGAATTATATGCCTAACATGTTCGCTTAGACAGAGGACGCTGGAGGATGGGTAGAGTTATTTGAAAATCTGAAAGAAGACCAAGTGCAATGGATGTTTGAGTGGTACCCTACGGAAGAATTCATTGTTCGATCTCGGGATGCATCATTTCTCACACTCATTGGTCTAAGGGGAACTTATCCCTATGTCCCTCTCCGAGTCATGAGGCAGTCAGGGAGAAAGGAGGTCATACCATGGGTAGACAATATGATTCACTTCAGGGCTGATTTCCAGGATGCTAATAGCCCTTACAAGTGCCAAGCTCAGCATATGTGGCACTGCAAAATCATCTTGGGGAAGGATTCTATTGAGCCAGACATGTACCACGCCGGCTATGCACCACACTACTCAGGTTGGTTGGAAGAAAATCACATTGCTTTGGGTCAGCCCGGGTTCATTCGAGGTCATAGGGTCATCGACGAAAAGGCTGAAGCACGGGTCAAGTACAACCAACTGTGTAAGAGAATTTGGGAATGTGAAAGCGAGCACCGGGAAATACAAGAAGCCCATCAGAAGTTGATTGAAGAGTGGAAAGATATGGCCGTCAGTGCCAACAAGCGACTGGGGTATTTGGAGCGGGGTCTAGTGGAGCTGGAAGGAAAGTTCATCAAAAGGATTGAAGAATGTCAAAACGCTGAGGGAAATGCGGGCAGACATTCGGCCCGAGCTTATCTGCTGCTAGGACTGCGTGAGCTGGTGAAGCTGTTCGATGGGGCTAAAGATGCCGAGTCTGGAGAAGGTCCTTCTGGGACCAAGTAGTTAGGAGTCTTTTCTTTTCGTTTTTAATGTAATAAGGCCAATGTCCATTAGTGATATTTTACTTTCTGCTATTTAGTGACGTTTTGGGGTTCGTCTTATTTTTATAAATAAAATGAGGCATTTAGCATTCTAAGTTCTCCAAACTATTTGTCGCTGGGCCTACCTCGGGCACAGTGAGACACCCAAATTAGGACACAATTTATATTCTTGCACAATGTGTTTAAATATTACAACGTTTTCTTCTCATAATCTGCACTAGCTCGTTAACTTTTTGTTTTTATTTTATTTTTATTTCCCTCCCCAAAGGTTAGTTCGTTCACTCTGGCATCATCATCATAATACTCTTCGAGATCCAAGGGCCCTCCACCTCCTCTTCCTCCAAGTCCTATCAGAAACAAGAACAAGGCTAAAATGGAAGATTTGAACAACATTAGAAAAGAGAACTCGAGTGAACGAACAGAGGTTACTCAGGGTATCCAGATCTCCAAAGAAAGCACTGCCCAACTTGAGCAGAAGTTGTTGAAGTTTCGAGAAGAACTGGATCAAGTTCGGAACTTGGCAAACTTGTCATTTTCCCTTACTACTCCCGATATCAACTTTCCCAACACCCAAAATCCCGCACCTCCACAGAACACCCCACAACCACAAAAACAATCCACTCATACTCAACATTGTAACACATGCCACACTTCTAATAACCCTCCATTGCTCATCCCTGAACCACTAAACACCACAAATGATCCTCTCAACAACACCCCCATATATATGGAAACCATACCACACTATGATCAACCAATCTCAAGCACACCCGAGTCTGATGACAAAGACTCCCTTATCAGGAACCTGGTCGCAGAACTCAAGAAGTTGACTAGCCGAGTCTAGGGAGTTGAAGGAAACAAAGGTATTGAGGGGCTAAATTACGAGGACCTTTGCATTCAGCCAAATTTTGAACTTCTTGAGGGTTAAAAACCTCCCAAGTTCGAAATGTTCGATGGCACGGGAGATCCCAGAGTCCATTTGAGGACATACTGTGACAAATTGGTCGGAGTCGGAAAGGATGAGAAGATCCGTATGAAACTTTTTATAAGAAGTCTGAAAGGGGATGCTCTGTCTTGGTACATCAGCCAAGACCCTAAGAAGTGGACAATCTGGGTAGGTATGGCATCCGATTTCATGGACAGGTTCAGATTCAATACAGAGAATCCACTAGATGTATTCTACATCCAGAATTTGAAGAAGAAACCTATAGAAACCTTCCGCAAGTATGCTACTCGTTGGAGATCAGAGGATGCTAAGGTCAGGCTGGCCTTAGAAGAGGAACAGATGAACAGATTCTTCGTCCGGGCTCAGGATCCACAATATTATGAAAGGTTGATGCTGATCGAGGGCTAAAAATTCTCTGATATAATCAAGCTAAGGGGAAAGAATTGAGAAAGGCATCAAGAGTGGTATGGTTACTAACCTTGAAGCTTTACAGGCCATCAACAAGGCTCTACAGTCTGGTGGCACGTCCAAGAAGAGGGATGTGAATGCCATGATGGTCGCACAGAGAATAAAATCCCCGATAAAATACCAAACTTACTCGTCACCTCTACTTGCATATTAGCCTACCCCAAATTACCAAGCACCCACACCCTCCTACCAAAATCCGTCACCCGTTTATCAATCGTCTCCACCTCTCACATATCAACCCACTTCACCCAGATACTCTCAACCCAAACCTATATACCAAGCTTATAATGCTCAACCCTCTCACTACCAGTCACCTCCCACTCGCCAAAATTTCCCTAGACCTAGACCAAATTTTGACCGCAGACCTCCCAGGCAATACACAGCCATCGCCGAACCAATTGACTAGCTGTATGAAAAACTTAAAGCTACTGGTTATATCACCCCTATCCCTGCCATAACTCCAGAAAATCCTTCCCAATGGGTCAACCCGAACAAGACCTGTGCATACCATTCTGGTATGAAGGGGCATACCATTGATGAGTGCCGCTCACTAAAAGATAAGATCCAAACCCTGATTAACAATAAGATCATTGTAGCAAAGGAGCCTGCTCCTAATGTTTGCAACAACCCTCTGCCTGACCACAAGGGTGGAGGTATTCACATGATCAAGATCGAAGATGATTGGGACCCTAAAGGGTCGATTGGATTGATTGTTGAGGGTGATGAGCCAAAGAAACCAACAGTCACACTTAACCCAATTGTTGTTCAGATCCAGCACTCCGGGGGCGATGAAGTAAACATGTCTATACCACTCGAGTTTGAAGCACCTTCTTCTGCGAAGGTGCCTGGACCGATTGAAGTCGAGTTTGGAGTTCCAAAAGCACCTGCACCATTCGAAGTTGCTGTGTTACCTCCAAGGGTGCCCATTCCGGTAGCAATGTTAGACATAACACCATTCAACTCAAATGCCATACCATGGGATTACACAGCCGAAGCAAGAAGGAAAGGGAAAACCAAATTTGGAGAAGCAATTGCTGCGCAAGGTATGACCAGAACCGCCAGAGTTTACACCCCAGAATACCTAGCTGAGTCCAGTAAGCAAGCCACTGGACGGCCTATTGAAACTGGGCCCGATGATCTTTGGAGGAAGATACAGGTAAAAGAGTACTAAGTCATTGAACAACTAAATAAAACACCGGCACAGATCTCCATCCTAGCTTTTCTGCAAAGCTCCGATGCACACAAGAATGCCTTGATGAAGATACTGAGTGAGGCATATGTGCCCAGCAATATAACTGGAGGCAAAATGGCAAACATGGTAGGGCAAGCACTGGAGAGCCATAAAATCACCTTCCACGAAGATGAGCTGCCACCGAAAGGGTTGAGTCACAACGAGGCACTACACATCACCGTGTAATGCGAGGATTATTTCATTAATAGAGTCATGATCGACGGAGGATCCATCCTCAACATATGCCTGTTGATAACTCTCAAAACATTGGGGAAGAGCCTACATGAGATCAAAGATGGGGCCATCAATGTCAAAGCCTTCGATGGGTCCCAAAGGTCCACTATTGGGGAAATCAGTTTATGCTTGCAAATGGGACCAACTTGGTTCGACGTCGACTTTCAAGTGATAGACGTCCCATCATCCTACAACTTGCTATTGGGACGACCATGGATTCATGCCACCGGGGCTGTAGCATCAACCCTACACCAGGTAGTGAAGTTCGAGTGGAATCATCAAGAGGTAATTATTCGTGGCGATGCTAGCAACCCCATATACATTCGCCAGACCATCCCAGTAATAGGAGGAAGAAGGAGATTAGGCGGAGAAACTTACCATCACATCGAGCGAGTTAACGCCGTGGACAAAGATAAATGGTGGGACAGCAAGATCGAGAGTATCCTGAATTGGCGTGGATATGAGCCTGGAAAGGGACTTTGGCAAAAATCTCCAGGGTATTGCTAAACCCATCAAGCTGAAAAAACATGGTACTACTTTTGGTTTGGGGTATGAATACACTTGGGAAGAGTTCAACCATTGGTCGCCACCATGGCACGGTCCCTACTACCCACTGGAGCATCCTATACCTCATCTTAGCAAACTTTCCAACCAGCATATATCATATATAGGTCAGAAGAAGAAGAGGAATTGGCGACAAAGAGGAACCTGTTTCTGGAAGATGCCAATATGGACTACTGTGTCGTTTTGAGGAGGAGGGGGAGGAAGGCCCTTCTATACAAGCGGTGAACCGAGGAGAACACCTCAGTAATTGGTCCATCAGAACCACCAGGTCCCGAAAAGCTTTGGGGTAGCAAAGCTAAACAAAGCACCATGCATCACATTTTACTTTTTACTTGCTGATTTTCTTTCCGTATTTTCTTTAATTTTGAAAAGAGCTCCAATGTTCAAAACAATTATGAAATTTAATCAAAGCATTTCAGTTCCTTATATATCTCGCTCTTATTATTTTTATCTATCATTTACTTTATTTACACAGCATTACTATAACTTATCTTGATGAAACGATGATTGTGACTTGCAACGAGACAACGCAAAAAACAAACATAGATTTAGAAGAGGATGATATACTAGAAGAGGTCATTAAAGAAGTTGAGGATTTTGAGAATAGGCCTAAGTCTAATTTGGACGAAACTGTGGTCGTTAACTTGGGAGATACAAAGAATGTCAAGGAAACACGCTCCAGTATTCACCTATCACCATCAGAGAAGAAATAGTCCACGAAATTTCTAAAGGAATATGAGGACATATTCGCCTGGTCATATGATGATATGACTGGTCTCAGTACATCCATTGTAGCTCACAAACTGCCAACAGATCCAACGTGTCCGCTGGTAAAGCAAAAACTCAGAAAGTTCAAGCCTAACATGAGTTTGAAAATCAAGGAAGAAGTCACCAAGCAAGTCAAAGCCAAGGTTCTCAGGGTGGGAGAGTATCCAACATGGTTAGCCAACATTGTACCAGTGCCGAAGAAAGATGGGAAGGTTAGGGTCTGTGTCGACTACCGGGATCTTAACCGGGCCAGTCCCAAAGACGACTTTCCCTTGCCAAACATACACATTCTTATTGACAACTGCGCCAAGTACGAGCTGCAGTCATTTGTTGATTCTTTTGCTGGTTATCATCAGATATGGATGGATGAGGAAGATGCGGAGAAAACAGCTTTCATCACACCGTGTGGGATGTATTGTTACAAGATGATGCCATTTGGGTTAAAGAATGCCGGTGCTACCTACATGAGGGCCATGAGTACTATTTTCCACGACATGATACAAAAGGAGATCGAGGTGTATATAAATGACATCATCATCAAATCCAAGAGAGACGCTGACCATATGGAAGATCTGAGGAAATTCTTCAATAGACTGAGAAGGTACAATCTGAAATTGAATCCCGCCAAGTGTGCATTTGGGGTTCCTGCCAGAAAATTGCTGGGGTTCATCGTGAGTCGTCGAGTAATAGAATTGGATCCATCAAAGGTTAAGGCCATTCAAGAATTGCCACCGCCAAAGAACAAGAAGGACGTGATGAGTTTCCTGGGGAGACTCAACTATATCAGCCTGTTCATAGCTCAGTCCACTGTAATTTGTGAACCCATCTTTAAAATGTTAAAAAAGGACGCTGCTACCAAATGTACCGATGATTGTCAGAAAGCCTTTGACAGAATCAAGGAATACTTGTCAACGCCGCCAGTTCTGGTTCCACCCGAATCAGGTAGACCTCTATTGCTTTACCTTGTAGTATTGGATGGAACATTCAGTTGTGTTCTGGGACAACACGATGAAATGGGGAGAAAGGAGCAAGCCATCTACTATCTCAGTAAGAAGTTTACCCCGTACGAGGCCCAGTATTCTCTATTAGAGCGCACCTATTGTGCTATGACTTGGGTAGCTCAGAAATTGAGGCATTATTTCTATGCCTACACTACTTATCTCATATTAAGAATGGATCCACTGAAGTATATCTTCCAGAAGCCTATGCCCACTGGCAAGCTCGCCAAGTGGAAAATCATGCTAAGTGAATTCGACATTGTTTACGTGACTCAGAAGGCAATCAAAGGACAAGCCTTGGCAGATAATCTCACCGAGAATCCCGTGGATGGAGAATACGAGCCTCTAAAGACGTATTTTCCTGATGAAGAGGTGTCCTTCATAGGAGAAGATATTGCAAAATCCTATGACGACTGGAGAAAGTTTTTCGACGGAGCAGCAAATTTCAAAGGAGTTGGCATAAGAGCAATCCTAGTATCAGAAACCGGCCAGCATTACCCGGTATTCGCCGAACTCAGGTTCCCACACACCAACAATATGGCCGAATACAAAGCCTGCATCTTGGGGCTCAAGATGGCCATTGACATGAATATTTAGGAACTGCTAGTAATCGGAGATTCAGATTTGCTCATACACCAGTTCGAGAAGAGTGGGCAACCAAGAACTCTAAGATACTTCCTTATCTGCATCACATACAGGATTTGAGGAAGAGATTCACAAAGATAGAATTTCAGCACGTCCCCAGAGTGAAGAATGAGTTCGCTGATGCATTGGCTACTCTATCATCCATGATCCAACATCCAGATAAGAATTTCATTAATCCCATCCCGGTGAAGATTTATGATCAGCCAGCTTATTGTGCTCATATCGAGGAAGAAGCAGACGGAAAACCATGGTTCCATGACATCAAGGAGTACTTGACAACAGGAGAATATCCAGAACTTGCAAACGCTGCTCAGAAGTGCACCCTTTGGCGGTTGTCTAACAACTTCTTTCACAGTGGAGGAATCTTGTACAGGAGGATTCCCGATTTGGGATTACTAAGGTGTGTCAAGGCAAATGAAGCATCCAAGTTATTAGACGAAGTGCATGCAGGAACCTGCGGTCCACATATGAATGGTTTTGTCTTAGCAAAAAAGATACTTTGGGCAAGATATTTTTGGATGACTATGGAAATGGACTGTATCCAGTATGTTCGCAAATGCCATCGCTGTCAAATACATGCAGATATGATAAAGTTGTCTCCAGATGAGCTTACTGTAACAAGCTCGCCATGGCCATTCACCGCTTGGGGAATGGATGTTATCGGACCTATCGAGCCTACCGCATCAAACGGGCACAGGTTCATTCTAGTGGCAATTGATTATTTCACAAAATGGGTCAAAGCAGTATCATATAAAGCAGTAACCAAGAAAGTTGTGGCAGATTTTGTTCGCGACCGTATTGTTTGTCGCTTCGGAATTCCAGAGTCAATCATTACTGATAATGGTTCCAATCTCAACAGTGACTTGGTGAAAGAAATGTGTGAAGCATTCAAGATCAAACACAAGAACTCCATAGCCTACAGGCCTCAGATAAATGGAGCTGTGGAAGCAGCCAACAAGGATATAAAGAAGATACTAAGGAAGATGATAGAGAAGCATAAGCAGTGGCACGAGAAGTTATCATTTTCCTTATTGGGATACCGCACCACAGTCCGCACATCAACCGGGGCAACTCCCTATATGCTGGTTTATGGTACAGAGGCGGTCATTCCCGTCGAGGTAGAAATTCCCTCCTTGAAGATCATACAAGAAGTGGAGTTAGATGATGCAGAACGGGTAAAAGGTCGCTACGAGCAGCTAGCCCTTATAGACGGGAAAAGGATGAATGTAATTTTCCATGGTCAATTGTATCAGAACAGGATGTCCAGAGCTTTCAACAAAAGAGTCAAGTCAAGGAAGTTTACACCGGGGCAGCTAGTGTTGAAGAAACTTTTACCGCATCAAGATGAAGCCAAAGGGAAATTCTCTCCCAACTGGCAAGGTCCGTACATAGTTCATCGGGTTCTAACCGGAGGAGCCCTCATATTTGCAGAAATGGATGGAGAAATCTGGTTGAAGCCAATCAATTCAGATGCAGTAAAGCGATACTATGTGTAACCATTTATGATTTCCTTTATGATGTAATTTGAACTACGCCTGACCTGATTCCCGTTTAAGAGGGGATACGTATGCAGCCCTATGGGTTCGGTCACAATTCAATAAAATTTGCATTTCTCCCCGCTATTGGAAACTGGGGCAGAATTTTGAGGAAGACCCTCAAAATTCTAAAGTTGATCGTCAGTCATTTATTGCACGCAGCCGTCGGAAGCACCAGCCCAGTAAATTGGGGCAGAATTTTGAGGAGGACCCTCAAAATTCCAGAGCAAGAGAGGTTGCAATGTCTTGAACCGCGTCGCAGTCGTTGGATCATCTAAAAGAAAACTATTTTCGATTGTATACTCACATTATATTTTTTTACTAAAACATGCATAACTATTATCCGAATTGATTTGTTTAGCAACGCTACCCCAACGACACACAACGTCGAGCAAGAAGAGTAAAGGCCACGGGAAGATAAACTAACCTTCCCCCTTTTTCAAAACTCACGATTTTTCTGTAGATGCAGGCACTCAATTCGCAATATCATTAGATATATTTACACTTTCTCAGGAATGCAACTTCTCAGAATCATCACCTACTCACAATTTCTATCCGTACACGACATCCCCAGCAGCCACAATGATCAACTATCAGCTATCATCTACCAGCTAAGAGATTTCATCACTATTCGCCTTTTTTTTCGTGCATTGCATAAGGCTACCTTTCTGCCTTTCGAGACTAAGCATTTTCTCCATTTGCATTATCTGCATTTTGCATAAGGCTACCTTTCTGCCTTCCGAGACTAAGCATTGTCTCCATTTGCGTTATCTGCATTTTTCATAAAGCTACCTTTCTACCTTCCGAGACTAAGCATTGTCTCCGTCTGCATTATCTGCATTTTGCATAAGGCTACCTTTCTACCTTTCGAGACTAAGCACTGTCTCCATCTGCATTTCTTGCATTGCATAAGGCTACCTTTATGCCTTTCGAGACTAAGCACTGTCTCCATCTGCACATTCCCGCATTGCATAAGGCTACTCTTCTGCCTTCCAGGACTAAGCTCTGTCCCCACCCTGCACCGGCTAAAATATCACCACTATTTATTTACGTCTTGTATCGATTGAAAGATCGCCACCTTCTAAATTTCATGGGCTGAAAGATCGCCAAATTGTCCAAGGGCGCCATTGTTCGGAGGTACCATTTTTATAGCCCGAGAAACCCATGCCATGGCCCGAGGACCTCATTTTACCGTTTGCATATCATTATTCAAAGGCATCATGGTTCGGAGGCATTATCCTTATAGCCCGAGAATATCATTTCATAGCATGCGAATCCTTTATCATACGCTTCATGGCCCAGGGCGTCATAGTCAGAGGACGTCATCGTAATCGTCCAAAGACAGCATTCATGGTCCAACGGGAACTTGCATCAAGTTTAAACCTATGCACATTATATGTTTGTATTGCTCACCTGCAGGTACACCGACTAGCAACATCTATCTCAGCAGGAGCGATCCCGCCCCGGTTCCCGCAGTTTATTAGATTTCAACCACTTTTCTCAACATAAACATCGCATCCGCTTTTCAAAATCTCCATCGGCATATTCCGTCAATGGATCCTGAACTTCATATGGCCTGATTCTTGTAAGACCAGGGATATGTAAGCAGCTCAGGAATCAGAGCTCGGTTAAAATTCCTTACAAATCGCCTCTTTCGGTCAAAATTGGCCATCCTATCTTTACCTGATAACTCTTTCATCCTTCCTGGGTAAAGAGGGGTAGCTGTTGATACCCAATTTTTCTTTAGGTATTTTTATACTCAAAATAATTTCAAAAAAAAATAATATATATATATATATATATATATATATATATATATATATATATATATATATATATATATATATATATATATATGAGCATAACCAAGTGCTTTGGTATTTTTCCAAATTTAAAAAGATTTTCAAAACCAATTTATCGTCTATTTTTAATACTATAAAAATTCAATAATTATTCCCAAAATTATGATTTTGGTGAATAATTCATTTTATTCTCATACTTACACCAAAATATAATTAAGGTAAATTTTTGCATATTTTTATACATTTGTTCGGTATTTCTAAGCCAAATTGCATACAATTATAATTATAACCTATTTTACAATTATAAAACTATTTTAAATTAATATTTATATGTTATTAATTAATCCAGTATCTTTAATTTGTTTTTAAAAATATTTTTACTATTTTGTAAAATAATAAAAGTGGAAAGTTGGCTATTTAACAAATAGCCCTTTGTTATTTCGATTTTAGCCAATTTGGACATACCCCCATCAGATTTCATTGGCCCAATATCTCGATTAAACTAACCTGGTCCAATTTTTTTTTTATCCCGGCCCAGCTCTGATTGAATTTGAGCCATTGATCAAATAAGATCAATGGTCCAGACTCAATTTTCTTAATTAAATTCTAACTACCCCCCGACCCCTCATTCTTCACCATCTCTCATCTCTCCACTCTCTCTCTCTATCTCTAGTCTCTTCTAGAGACTTCTGTCTCTTCCCCTTCTCCGACGAGTCCCTTCATCTTCTCCGGCGACCTTCTCCATCGAAGACCATGGATTCCTCACCCCCTTCCACCATTAGACCATGGGTGTTCAAGGTTTTGAAGCATGACCTCGACGATTCTCTTTCAAACCTTCTCAGATCTTCAGTTCTTTGGCTACTCTGGCCTGTCCCGGCGTACCCAAAGCATTAGAAGCCTTTTCTGACCTCTTCGACTCGATATCGGACCTTCCTCCAATGCCTTTCTCGCTTCTAGAGTTTCTCCGAAACCCTAAGCTGTTCGAGGTTTTTTCTCTGTTTATTTTTTTAGATCTATGGTATGTTTGTGTTCTACTGGGCTTCTAAAGTATTTTCCCCAAATTTTTCTTTTAAAATCGCTTGTCTTCAATTTAGGGTTTCTGGAAAGTTTTCGAAACATCTTTCTGACTCTTATTCTTCTTTTCTTTATGTGTGTTTGATTGTATCATGCTCATGTGACTCCTTTTACTATGCATGTACTGTTCTGCTACTTTTCTTTTCTACTATACATGTGCTCACATGTTAATCCGTAGTATATTTTCCTTACTTTTCTACTATGTGTGTTTTATCGTTGAGTTCTTTGATTTTGTTTGCTTTACTAGACTCTGTTCGTGTTTTGCTAAACATGTTTCATCTGCTTTTGCCTAAGTTTGTATCACTTCTTTCTTCTGAGTTTGTTTAAGTTATGAGCTTTTCTTAAAGCATGTTCTTCATGCTTTAAAATAGTTTTCTTTCTTTGTTGCTATCACATCTGTTTTATTTCTCATAAGGCTCTGAAGCAGACCTTTGAGTCTGTTTCAATGACCTGCCTCCTTTTCTCTATGCCTGACTCGATTCAAAACCCTAGGATTTGGGGATTTCTTTGGGAATTTTGATTTGGTGTTCGCGTTATGGAACCCTGAACTGTCACACCCACAGTGACTCTGCAAACTGAACTTGTATCTCTTTTATGATTCTGAACCTCTCTCTTTTACATAACTCGATAGTCTCTTCTCGATTCACATGTTTTTGTATTTTATATATGAGAACTCTTCTCTCAAGATGTTTTGCCAACTATTGATTGATTCTGAATCCCTTCGATGGTGTTTGCTTGATTGTTCTGGATTCTCTTTAAGTGAATTTTTTCTTTACCCTTTTCTCGACCTGATTCATTCAAGTGAGCATGTGATTTTGGTTTTACTGATTAATTCACTCTCCTTTTTTCTTACAAACCGTGTGCCACTAGTCTGTTGCCTTAAATAACTTCTATGCGCTTACCCTTTATTATACTACTAAGAAAATATTTTGCTCAAATCCCTTTCCTTAATTATTTTACCCGTTTGATTTTGAATCCCTTAATTAAAGGGATTGCTTATGTTGATTGATTGTAATTGATACATAGTTCCATAATTACTGTGATTCCTCCCTTACTCTCTACTTATTTTTAACTATAAATACCCAACCCTCTCTTTCACAAAAGTCACTTTCAATTCAACAATTGAATACACAATAGTTTTCTGACTTATACACTACTGAACACTTTCAAAGTCTGCATCCCCTCTTGCTCTTTTTGCTCTACTGCTGTTCTCTGCTCCTGTTTACTATTAGCCGTCTAAAAGCCAAGGCTAATATACTGCTACTGTTCTGTCTTTTCATCCTGCACTTGCTCTTTACTGGTATGTCTTGACTTAGTTCCCAACAATCACCCTAATGTGTTTACTTACAATCTTTATATCTATGCCTACTACCTGCAGAGTTTGATATGTTCACATGTTACTGTTTGCTTTATTTTCCTGCAAATGTTTGATCCCTACTCCCCTATTCCCTATGTGTTTATGAATGGGGATTCATGCCGTGGCAACATGAATTGTTGTCCATGAACTAAATTTTAACCCCAAGTAAAGGATGTGTCAGTATATTCCATTGCTGATCATGTCCTTTGCCCACTCTTCCTTTGTTTGCTGTTTCTGTTATGAACTCCCTATCCTTACCCCCCTATGTATGTTGAGTTAAGGTTATGGTCTGGTAGTCTTTAGGTGGATATCCAGGTCTGAACCTGGCTTTCAATAAACTCTAACTCCTCAATTTGAGAATGACAAGTTGGTCAGGGGTGTGCCAGTACTTCAAGTTGCTTGGTATGACCACCATCTTACCATTTCCCTTCCCCTGCACTTGCACTTATTCCTAGCCTCTAAGTTCTGCCCCTCCTATGAGTCTTGCCTTGGGACCTTGAGTTCCCTTTGAACTTGGACATTTGAGGGTTGGCCCTTCTACACTGCACTATAATCTGATTCTGCAATGACATTTGGGGTGTAATCATTTCCTGGAGCTCTTGAAGCTCCTTGAAACTTTGACACATCCGAAATAAGAGAAAGGCTTTAGAAATCTGATCCTGGAAGTTGGTTTATCTCTTATTATTAGACTCCGAGTCTGAATTAGGCTGATTAGATGTAGATGCAATCACTGATGTAATTTTACTTTTCTGTCTGATTCATTTGGTCTTTAATAATTTTGTAATAACTAATTGGGGTGGATAGTGAAAAGGGATGGATTGAATGCATGCAAAAAGGTAGATACCATGACTATAGAAAAATACTATTTCTGAAATTCTGCATTTTCATACAGTTAACTACTGAAAACATGCGCGTCATATAGATATCATGTTCATATGTATTTTTGCATCTCATATAGATATCATGTTCATAGGTATTTCTACACTTCATATAAATATCATGCTCGTAGGATTTTCTGCAATTTCGTATAGAAATCATGTCTATAGATCTGCATATCATATAGATAATCTGCCCATAGGACTTATGCATTTTTTGCATATGCATCAGTCGTTAGGAAAAATTATTATAGGACTTAAATAACTAACCAACTGCATGTAGACAACCTGCCTATAGGATTTCTGCATAAGCAATAACAATGTTTAAAATCAGTAAACGCCTAGAAAGCATGCCTATAGGAGTTATCAACTAAAACTTGAATCGTCCACTCGCTCCTGAGTCTAAAATCAGTAGCATTTTGTTAACACTCATAGAACTTATGACCTTATAACTGACAGCTCTTTTTCTGCAATAGTTTACTCCTTTGTCTCTGAAACCAATAGATATCATGCCTATAGGTCCGTTTAACACATAGGCAAATGGTTAGGTAATTAATCAATTGTGTCAGTCTTTGACAACTACATCTAAGCAAGGCTAATTTGGACTCCCTATCTGGAAAATATGTGGTAAATCAACTTGTCCTACGCCTTAATTTAATTCAGACCAAACCACTATGTATAAGACATGCTAAACTATATGCTTTTCTTTGATTTAAGGAGGCTTACTTGAGCCATATCTGTTTACTTATCTTCCAATTCTTGTTGTATGTGTTTTGAATGTCGCCTTAGAATTTTATCCTTTGAAAACTCTCAAAAGCCCCCAACTCCCTCCTCTTTAGGATTAATAGTCCCATATGCCTCCGGGACTGATAGGATTGGGACGGGTAGTAACATGCAATACGTAATAATACTATTCCGCGCTTTAATACCTTAACGGGGTGAGAAGGGTAGAATATGGATATGATGACCAGTGCGCTAATAGCACGTGTGACCCCTCTTCTGAGGAGTGATTGCTGGATATTGCATTGATGTGATCTATATTAATCATAAACCTAGGACCACTCTTCCTTTATTTGCTTTCATCTCTTCTTGTAAAATCTCTTTCAATTTTTTTTTTCCATAAAATTCTGCCCTCTCTACTTATCTTCACAAGTTTTCAACTTATTGCAATGTTATATGAAAATTCTTATTTGCTTACGTGTTTATGTAAAGTCACAATTGTAGCATGGTCGGGAACCACACTTGTGGATCCTGAGGGGTGCCTAACACCTTTCCCTCGGGATAATTTCTAGCCCTTACACTAATCTCTGGTTTCTTCAACTCAAACCCTTCTTAAATTGTCCTAATGCACTATAATCATTAGGTGACGACTCTCCAATTCCAAAACCCAATTCTCGAAAGGGAATAGAGTTGTCCTCCCAAATGTCGCAAACCCGATTTCGCCTTAGAAAAAGGGGGTGTCGACATAGGGGAATCCTACTTTAGGTACAATTCTATAACAGGTAAAAAATCTCATGAGTTGTTAATTAACCGGTTCTTCATTGATACATGCCGAGATCTCCGCCGTGATATCTGACCAGTTACGAATATTTCGGCCTTCTGTTATCTGGTCCGACAATGTTACATCGGGCTCATTCGGAATCGGGATCGATTCCCGGGTCATGGACTCGGTAACCTCGAACACGGGTTTTCTAACCTGGTAACCTGGTTCGATGGAACCCGGAGTCGATTTTCAATTTATTACGTTTTAATCCCGATCTATCAAGCAATATAAGAGCCCGATTTCGATCGTATTCAGGTATCACTACTGATATTTTGGCTCCACTTATGTCAAAGACAAAACTTCAAATTTAACATGTACTGTCCTTCGCTTGCCTCATAAATCAATTTGTCCATGAAACAAAGGGGTGCAAAAGGTCAAGAGCGATAATTTTCAAGAATATTGGGCGTAATTTCCAGGAGAGGTTGTAATTGAAAAACTCTTGGCAGTACCAAGAGCAAACAACAGCAGATGTAGTTGAACAGCGTTAAGGTACGATATCAACAAAAAAAATTCATTATTAAATAAGTTAACTAAGAAATAAATTTTCATAACAAGTTTAAATAATATCATGGAAGATATAATAATAGCGTGATAAAATCTCATTGATGATGGGAAATTTCTTTCCCCTATACTTTTAATTCTTCAGCGTAATGTCGAGAGACTTTAGCTTAGTCTTTTTCATTACACACCTTTGTTAATGTTGTGTAATTTGTTTCCGTGTTAGGTTATTATTGAGTTCGATTTTCGAAGACTTACTACAAGGGGCGGCCGATAAATTTTGTGGCCTAAAGCAAACTTTACGACGGACCTTGACTTTTTAAATTTTTTAATTATTTATTTGAATTCTATCTTTTTAGCTTTTCTTAGATACCAAAATATTAATAATTTTCTTATAATCAACAACTCCTAATTAGTATTTCTCAATTGACAATATAGCTAATCCATTTAACATTTCTTGTGATATTGTTGTTCTTATATAAGATTTTATCAATTTTAATTTTGAAAACTTCTTTCTGCTGCACGGTAACATGAGTTATGAACATTATTCCATAAGCAATTTAGGCATTTAGAAAATAATTATATCTTTTTATTTGATTAAGTGTAACAATTAAACTGTTATCTTCTAATTGTACTATTTTTCTTAATACTTTTAATTCAGAAAATAAATCCAAACCATCAATATTGAATTGATTATTATGCTTTAAGGAACATTCAAGATTAAGGTAATATTTTTTCGAATTTCCAACATCTAGTGATTTTAGTTTTCACTGCCAAATAGAAAACCAAAAATATTTTCATATGCTTCGAATTATTCAAATCTATTTTGAAGTGAAAAAATAGTCTTGTCTATTATGTATAAAAGTAATCAACTCTAAATGACTCTTCGAAAGATTTTGAGATTTCATTATCAATATTCGCATCAAATTGTTATTTTCTATATATATTTCTTATGAAATTTGGGTTATATGTTCATTTTAAGTGCGATTTCCTTAGTAGAATTATAGAAGTTGCAAATCCTTATTTGTTAAAGAAAGAAATCAAACCTTTTTACTTTACATAAAACTTTTTTTTAACTTATACATAGTCTAGCAAAAAATAAGGTCTAAAATTGCTTACTACCTGCCAATTATTTTTTTCCTGAATTGGATCTAATTAAGTCTACTGTAATATTATTTCTGTTATAAAATAATAAAAGAAGAAGAACAATATTGTAGAGAAAGAGAGAGAGGAAATTCTTATTGAATTTTGGGATGATTTACAACGGGGTAAGATCCCTCTATTTATAGGGGAAAAATGACTTAGTTACAAAGTAAAACTCTCTACAAGATAGACATTCACTCCAAATAGAATTCTATTCATAACACTCCCCCTTGAATGTCTACTCAATAAGTAATGTGCCTCATTAAAACCTTAACTAAAAGAAAACCCAATGTAAAAAAAATTCTAGAAAAGGAAAAAGAGTACACATGTTTAGAAGTGCGTTTATTGGTTGCCTCGTTAAAAACCTTGCAAGGAAAACCCAGTAGGACAAAACCTTGTAAGAGAAAAAGAGTGCAACGCGCATTAACTCCCCCTGATGAGAGCATCAATTCACATCCTTGAGCCTTCACATCCCAATCTTGTTCACTAGCTTCTTGAAGGTTGACGTCGACAATAATTTTAAATTAGTTTCAATGTATTTTCATAATGACATAACATAGAGATCTCTTCATTCATATATTCAGGTACCTGAATCTCTCATGAGATATTATGAAGTGTTATGTCATGTGATCTTCTAGATCACTTGCCTCCTTTATTATGATCATTTTGATCATTTGCTCATCTTCTTTATCAAGAAGTTTATTTGAAACCGATTGTCTATATGCTTTAAGCTTACCATAGACTTTGTCCTTCTAGGACTTAATATGAGCATTTCCAATGAAAATATAATTACTTTCTTTGGGTCAGCAAATGCGTTTGGCATGCTTTGCAATAAATTGCACATGAATTATCCTTTTATGAACTTCAAGTTCATATTATTTTATTCGAGGATCTAGATGTATAAAT
>MU784405.1:17128-77136 GCA_026770625.1 Nicotiana glauca
AAATCAATCAAGTTATGGTGGTTGTCAAACCCGCACGTACAACTACAAACCACATGTATAACTTCACATACCAAAGGAACTCGTCATTGCCACAATCACTCTCCATTCAAACCCTAAAAACCTCATTCCGCACTTATCCCGAGTAACCCGAATCACGAGACCACATCATCTCAATACACATGAACCATATCATAACTTCTTCATGCGCACATTAGCATTTCCAACCGGTACACCCATTTTGAACAGCCTTCTATGATATGAAATTGTTTCTCCTATTTTTCCAATATTGCCCCACAGACCCGATAATAACATAGAAAATTCCCCAATTATTCGTCACACTCTGCTGCAAAACCCCAGCCTCCAGCCATATAACTAACCAATTAGAACTACTATTGAGAGTCACCCACTCTGACTTGGTCCCGAATATAAGAAAAACTCTAGTGTGCTTTCAGCACATGAAAACTCCCAAAGAAGCAAGCAGATGAACTATTTTTCCTTGTACATGACATCTACCAGAAGCATAAACTCTTAGTCTACCTAAAATCTGTGCATGAATTGATAAGGCGAAATATAGCACACGTTCATCGAATATTTTTCTCAAATTACCCATGATGTTTTTTTTCCACATCATAAATAATCCACAGATGCATCGATAACCAGAAGCCATACAAGCAGACAACCACGCGACCCAATTGTAGATGGTGGGCTCCCCCACATAGCTTTAAGCTACAATCACATACTGTCGAACCTACAAAGATTCCTCCTTCTCAATTACCCTGATCTAGCACCATTAACCCACCAAATTCCTCTAAGTCATTTGTTAATCTTTTCATGAACATCCTGACTCATCACTAACATTCACATATTCAACCTCTTAACGGGTAGCAAGTAGTATTATTCGAATAAGCTTCATCAACATCACACAATCGCTAACTACGGGAGAGAATCCACCTGTGAAAATTCCATGCTGACATCTTCCAACGGTGCTGCACTAGATGCGACTACTACAAAATTAGTAGTTCCTCAATAGCCCGTTCTCATCAACTAGCTGTACAAGTCCGTTCATTCCCCATTGACATCAACCAAAAGTGCGATAATACATCCTAAACTCAAAGTCATGTTACATCCTAACGATAATACATCCTAACTCCTTCCTGCTATATTCAATGTTCCTCAGTACAGTAGCCACTATCACAAATCGAATTTATGGACTTGGTCACTTTCCACCATGATTCCCAAATCACTGCAAACTTCTCTCTAGGCATTTGGCTATATTACCATAAAAATCCATATGCTACTATACCACTCTCACTTTGGTTAAAACCATATTCTTTAAGCAACTTCTCGACCTCTGTCTTTCATACTTGACTTGCTAGTAATTCAACCACCGTAAGACACCTCCAGCCATGCCCTTAATAATACTTTGCTACCAGAATATTTCCCCCAAATCAAGCCCATACCTGTAGCGCCTTCACTAATGAGTAGCTACCAACTCTAAACCTCCTAGAAGATCATCTTTCTCGAGCCATCAATATTAGAAATAGCAATTCGATTTTGAATCGCTACACACTGCTATCCCTGACAATCACTCCTCATGTACCAATTCACAATACCCTGCCCCGAACGCCAAAACCAAAGAAGACCATAACATCGACGAACCTTAATGAATTCCAACAAGGATGATTGCACCACATCAAAAATGAGAATACCACAACACTCGAGAATATAAAGTCTCGTTACTCCATCAACTAAAACCTGAGCATTCATAGACCGATTGCCTTTCTTCCGCTCGATTTAAATGTTGAAACCCTAAATCATGTATCGAAAAATCCTCCTTTCAAGTCATTCACTGCCTCAATACATAGAAATGCATCCTACCGTTAAACTAACTTCGTGCAATAACAACGCATGAACATAATAGCAATCTGCACGTAGCCTTAAAGCCATAAAAAATTCAGCTATTGAGCTTAAATGATAGAACATCCTTCTGCAAGAAGTCAATAATAACTTTTTCAAATGTGGGGGGGAAAACATCCTGTTACACGTCTGTAGTACCACTGTAACTCCTCGATGCCCAATTGACACGAGCACTGAACATCGTATAAGAATGAGTAGGAGTGAAATAAAGGCATAAGCCTCAAAGGAATTAAATCGCACAACGAGGAATCAAGAAGGGAAGTGCTCATAACAGCCCTATAACCTCTCAAAGATAAATACAGACGTTTCCGTATAGAACTGCAAGACTCTACTAGACTTGCTCATGACTCGTGAGACCTACATGAACCTAACACTCTGATACCAATCTATCATGACCTAAAATCCACTATAGGTTGTGATGGCACCTAACGCCCTCGTCACGCCCCTAACGGTCCCCCCTTCAGCCCTCCAACCTTCACAGCTGCGGACCAGACTCCTCATTTGCAGAGTCGCATCTACGACCAAAGATCCACTTCAGCGATCTCGCGGGTTCGGCACAAACCTCGCACCTGTGCCTCCGACCCAACTCCCTTCCAATTGCTTCTACGGTCCTCCGCCTCGCTTCTACTAGGCTACTTCTGCGATGAATCTTCCACAGAAGTGGTTTCACCAGCAACCAAAAAAATCCTAGCATTCCCTTAAGTCCAAAAACCGATCCGTTAACTATCAGGAATCCACCCGAGGCCCCCGGGACCTTGACCAAATATACCAACGCGTCCCAAATCATATTAAGAACTTATTCGACGACTCAAATCACACCAACAACATCGAAACTACAAATTGATGATCGAAATCATTCATTAACATTCAAACTTTCAAACTTCGACTAACGAATCTGAATGAAATCAAAACATTCCAGAATGACGCCAAACTTTACACGCAAGTCATAAATCACAATGCAAACCTATTAAAGGCTCGGAATCCCAAACATAAATCTATCACACCAAAGCCCAGTTCAAACAAAACTTAAGAAATTCTTAAACTTTCGAAATGCCAGTCTTCCGAAATGAGCACCGAAATTCTCCCAGGTGCCCCATTACTCAACTTGAACATGTGCCCAAGTCCGAAATCAACATAAAAACCTATTGGAACTTTCAAATCATGATTCCAAGGTTGTTTACTCCAAAGCCAAAACTTTGCCACTTCTTCCATCTTAAAGCTTCCGAAATTAGAATTTTCCATCGAAATAAACTCTGAAATTTCCGAAATTCAGTTTCGACCATACGTACAAGTCATACTACTTGAAATGAAGCTACTCAAGGCTTCAAACCGTCGAACGACCTGCTAGAGCTCAAAATGACCGGTGAGTTGTTACACTCTTTGTATTATGTATAGTTGTTTTGAGAAATGTATATATTCTGTGGTTTCGTATCATTGTGGTAATGGGATATACATTGAGTGACTCATTAGCACCTAAACATGTAGAGAAGAGTAAGTGTGAGATAGTTAGGGGTATATGGGAGTAGTGTTTAGTTCTTGCTTGAACTACTCTCTCTAGCACAAGCGCTACCCTGGGCATTGAGGCCCTTGTGAACTTTGAAGTGCCGGAGATCCAAAGAGTACCTTAGCCATGAAGGAATTCTACCCTTAGACTTAATATATTGACATTTATTCATCCCTTTAGATTTAGTGTTCAATGAAAACAAGACTTTCATTATAAATTACTTTACCATCTGTGACTCCCTAATAGTTTTCATATTCTGGATTACTATTAATTGTTATAATTCGTCTTGGGCCTGTACTAGGTTTATTCATGCGCAATTATGTACATTGAATAGAATATCTAATCACCTTCTTTTCTTTCCTGAACATGTGCTAAAATTGGGCCTGCACAATTATGAAAGAACTCAGACCCAAGTTCTATACCTGCACATATCGGAGTTTGATGTTGATGCTACATGTCCTCGCTACCTGCTGGGCCTACTTTCCTTTAGGCCTAAACCAGAGTCCATTTATCTCTCCTATACTACTTTATTTTATTTTACTATTATTTCCCATATGTATATAACATTTACAATATTTGACTGAATGCTTTATTTTATATCTTTGAATCATGTGAACAATCTAGGCAAACCCCTAAAAAAACATAGGATTAAAAGAAATATTACATTAATCAGTAGATAATTCTAGCGTTAATCATTTTTACTATTCATTTCTTAATATTTACTTACAATTTTTATGAAGTCTTTTGAAACCAAAACAACCTTAGTGAAGGACGATAGTCCCCTCTTTTTAAAAAACCAAAAGAAACGGAATCTGAAAACTGCTCTTCTAAAATCGAGCTTTTCTAGAAAAACCCAAATGAATGATGCTGCTTAGCCAAAGGGCTTCTAACGATTTCTTCAAAATATAATATGATATTTGAAATCAAGTTATATCTAAGGCCCACGTCTTTGCAACACCCTTACTTTATTAGAGTTATATAAATAGTAGCCACATTTATTAAAAACAAGTGTTTTGAAACTTAGCCATATCTCCCAAGTTTTTTTTTTCTTGCAAATACAAACATTAATACTTCAAACTCTTTCAATCATGCAGATATAAAAAAATTTTCTTACAGGATTTTATAAATATATACCCTTTTTCAAAATTACATACATTACTTTTCAAGTTATAATTTCTAAACTAGATATATAATACGCCATCCCTTAGTGCTAATTAAGCAGAGCATAGACAACTTACCCTTTACATCTAGTCTAAGTCATATGGAGCTACCTCAAGTAGAGTTTAGAGGGTACCTAATACCTTCCACTTAGAAGAATAAAAATCCTTACCCAAAATCTCATCGGTTAGCAAACTAATAGAGAAATGATCTTAGTAATTAAATAGGTAACTTAGTATACCTTTAAATATTAAGTGGCGACTCTCTTTTATCATCAACAATGAAACTACTAGTTGAACCTTGTTTTGACTCATGAAAAATAGGGTGCAACAACATGGTGACTCTGCTTGAAATTTCACACATAGGTTCCGATCTTAGAAGACATAGACTAGACTTGGAATTTAAGATTGTTTGTACACTGCTTTAATTGTGTTTGATTTGCAATTGTATGCTTACCCGCCTTACTTGATCGTTATGTACTTGTTTGTTTATTTTCGAATGTTATTGTAAACATCACTATCTGTTACCTCTTTATATATATTGTCATCACACTCTTTCCTATCAAGTCTTGGCGTACATTATCATATACAATGGCATGCGAGGTTTTTTTTACACCCCTCCGAACCTTCTTTCAAAATTCTTTAGATTCAGAGAATGGCTTCGTCAGGTCAACTGACATAACATCTTGTAGTATTTAGTCTGCTTCAAAATTAGGAAACACTCTACTCTAGTAAACATAGATAATATTGCATAAACTTTAGGTGGGTCGGTCCTTAGAATCGACACACGATCAGGAAAACGATCCTTATATCAACGGGTCATGCACCCAATGACATGACTTATATGGAAAGATGAACCAATCATGTCAAGACACTTAAGAGCCAAATCAAACACTTATCAAATCCCTTTTTTTGTACCCTATTAAGAAATGGAAATAAACCAAAACATCCCTGAGATCAATATGGTGATGGAAGCACCACGCAATCTAAAGCAATGGTGGAAGAACATCTGTCAAGAGCATAAACACGAAATTAGGACACATCTAGAAGCACTGACTGCCTTGCTAAACATTCAAGTTGATAAGGTGTTTATCCGCTTGCTGATAAAGTTCTGGGATCCGGCCATTATATTTTTCAAGTTTGTTGATTGTGAGTTGGTGCCAACGTTGGAAGATACCAGCTGCACAAAATTACCATGTACTGGGAGGAGGCCCATGCTACAAGTCACCATGCCCGGCAACATGTTTCTTGACGCTTTGGATCTGGCAAACAGTTGGGGTTTACGAGACATTGAAGATGGATGGGTATGCATAGAACAATTGTTCGACAGGTTCGGATACCGTGAAAGATATGAATGGTACTTGGGGAGAATTTCAGTGTGAGCAAGCAATGTGGAAAAAGCTCCGACCCATAACCTTCTCTTTATCCCTGTTGGGAATGCTACTTGTTTTCCCGCAAAAAAAAGAGGACTGATCAATATCAATTTGCTTACTGTGGTTTTGACAACATTCGAGGGCAACCTTCAAGTAACTTTGGTAAATATAGTGTTAGGAGATAATTTAATAGCATTGTCCACATGTTCGCGGGGTTATGATTTATTCAAGGGTTGCAACCTACTGCTTCAAATCTAGGCCACAAAGCATTTTTTAGTGATAGGCCATAGTTGACTACTTTATAGGTGTTAGCAGCATGATTCGAAGTCACAATGAGATACCGAGGCACTGGGTCTCCCCACATCGACATGAAGAATGCAGAGAGATGCTGACTAATTGAAGCGAAGAATGGATCAATTGGAAGCTGTCATGGCTGGGTGGAAGGGAAATCCTAAGGGCTCCCTAAAAGTATTTTCGAGCTGATACAACATGAGGGCATTTAGCCATACTCACCCCTACGAGTTCTCAAGATGTTTCTTGAATCAAATTGTACTTATCTGGACAAGGAAGACACTATATGCAAATGAATACAATAGGCAGATCCTAGTACCAAAGATAAGGAGGCTTCAGGAGGAGTTGAATAATCTAGTCACAATGCCAATAGGTCAGAGTTCGTGGTGCACTCTAGAATATTATATCTAGATCAATGACGAAGATGAGATAGCCCAAACAAGTAGGCAAGGAATAGCCTGGATAGAGGATGCAATGGTGGCTGCGGAAATCTATCATGAGATTTTTCCACACAACCTCTTGTCTACCTCCATACGCTGCCAAGTTGTCCCGGGGTCAATTGATCACATGCTGCCACTATCCAAGGATGATGACCGAGTAGTTGAATATATATAAAATGAGTATTAAGCAGAATCAGAGGAAGATCTAGAGGAAGAACCCGAGTTTAATGATGATGAAGGAGAATTTGAAGAAGACCCAGAACCTGAAGAAGAAGAAGAAGAAGAAGAAGAACAAGAAGAAGAAAAGATAGAGAATGATTCCAGGGATTGTTACTAGAAGTTGGTTGATTTCATCCCTTTTCCCACTTTTTTTCTTTATCCCGTATTTTATCATTTCCCTAAGAACAAGTTTGTTTGAACCCATGTAATTCTATGAATAGTAGAAACAATGATGTAACTGTTGCTCCCACCTATTACAATCTAAATACTATCATTGAAAACAAAAATTTGCTTTGGATTTAAATGCCCCAAATCTAATAGTTTTTTCAAATATTCGCGACATAGGACTACCTCCAGCAAAGAAAGGTCCCACAGATTTTTTAAAAAAGTGTGTTTGCCTGAATACATGAACTAACTGCTCTATGTGCCAATTATTTGTGTTAAAACTGACTGCTGTTCTTTTTTTTCTTTTTTTTCTTGTATTACTTTATTATTATTTGCCAAAAGAAAGTTTCTTTGTGTTGACCCAAAACTGGCAGAAACGTACAAATTGAGATCGAAAGGGAAGATGTTTACGATAGATAACTCAACTGCACTCGCTCTGGTAACAGCTGATAGCCGTGGGCGATCCGGAGAGAAAGGTGATACACGGAATGACGAATACATGGCTAGGATGGCCCAAGAGATGGAATCATTGAGGGAGAAAGTACATCACATTCGAAAATTGAAACATCTGGCCATGACGACGCTCCCAAGACCACCTCGTTTTCCTTCTCTAGATTTGAGACTACTTTCCTTCCACTACTCGCCAAACAAGCAATACCCCGACTTCAATCTCTACCACTTACATTATACCTTTAGTAACCCTTGCAAAACCACCAAACACTCCCATACACACTCCTTACGTATGAAATTACATCCAAACACTGCAAAACCTACTAGTTTCTACTAACACAGCTCATACCCCTCCTCGTGATGGCATCACTTCACTACTAACTAAAACCAGCACATACCCCTGCACATGAACGATATGTTCCTCCTATATATGCCATTTCAGAACCCACCTTTACTGTGCCTATCACAGTCAGGCCGCCTTATGAAGTTTATCAATATACCAAATTAGAAAGGAAACCTAAGTATAAGGAGGAAAATCGGTATATGAATAATTACGAGCATTGAGAAAACAAATGAAGAACCTTCAAGTCGCTTGAGCGTTCCAAAGTCTAGATTATGATGATCTGTGTCTCCACCCTAATGTGGACATGCCAATAGGGTACAAGCCTCGAAAGGTTGATATCTTTGATAGGAGAGGTGATTCCCATGCACACGTGAGAGCCTATTGCGATAAGCTAGTTGGAGTGGAAAGAAGCGAGAAATTGGGGATGAAGCTGTTCATAAGGAGTTTGATAGGGGAAGCACTTACTTTGTACATTAACCAAGATCCTCGAAACATGGATTTAGTGGCAAGATATGGTATAAGATTTAATGAATCACTTCCGATTCAACAAAAAAATTACCCCTGGTAGGTTTGCTTTGGTAAACTTGTAGAAGAAGTCGTACGTCTTATTCCAAGTCTATGCACGTCGATGGAGGTTAGAGGCTGCAAGAGCACAATCCCCATAAGATGAAAGAGATTTGACTAAGTATTTCATGAGGGCTCAGGAAGGTATTTACTTTGACAAAATGATGGCCATGATGGGGCAGAAGTTTCCTCTTAGAGGAAGGTATAAAGTCTAGTCCAGTCCGATTCAATAAGTAGTAGAAATAATAAAAAGGAAGAGTTATCATCAATCTTCCCTAGTACCAGTCCAATATAAACCATGGAAACACCTTTTACTTTCTAAATACCCATTTCCCACACCCACCTACTTATGCTTCATTATACAACACACAACCATACTATAATCGCCAACCTTAATATAACCCACATGTTGCCCATACGAACCCAAATCCATCAGGACCATACGCTCCAGTCCGAACTACTACTCGTTGAACCACCTATGCATTCCGACCTTGCCCGAATTTTGAAGAAAGCGGTGTCAGAAACTACACTCGATTGCTGAGCACTTGTATTAGCTGTTTGAATGATTGAGGAAAGCAGACTTGATATATCCAATAGAAGGAAGGATTCCTGAGTATCCTTCAAAATACTCTGATGCAACCAAACAGTGTGTCTACCACTCAAACGTACCAGGGC
This sequence comes from Nicotiana glauca, assembly GCA_026770625.1. Taxonomy (NCBI): domain Eukaryota; kingdom Viridiplantae; phylum Streptophyta; class Magnoliopsida; order Solanales; family Solanaceae; genus Nicotiana; species Nicotiana glauca. Next base: position 26,227 of record MU784405.1, read on the forward strand.
ATTATACCGAGGATTGCTTAAAACTAAAAAATGAAATTAAGTCACTGATAAAATCACTACAAGAAAAATGCTCAATAGAGAAGGGAAAAATGGTCCCTAAAAGTATGAAATTGGTCCCAAATGGTTAATAACGACCAGATCACCTGGTCCTTATAGCTTTCGCCGCTAAAGGTCATTAAGGAAGAGATACAGTACTGGTCGCTAAATCTGTTTCGCGACCAGATTAAAACTGGCCCTAAAAGGTTTTTAAGGACCATATTTCTGGTGCCTATTTGTACGTTTTAGTGACTAAATTCCTGATCCTTAGACTATTTTAGCGACTAGTTTAAATGTCTTCGTTAAAACGTTTAACGACCAGTTATAAGCTAGTCGTTATATCTTTTCGGAGAAATTTAAAGCCGGTCCCTAATGTCTAATAGTTCAGTGCTACAAAGCTACATATATATTTAGCAATCAAATTTTTTACTCCTAAAAAGAATTTAAGGACTAACAATCTAGTCCCTAAAGAAACAAGTTACAAGTCCCTAAATCACATTCTATTTGCTACTAGAAACCGGGAGTATTAGTATATAGATAATGTTGCTTTCATAAAATAATATCAAAAATTAACCAATATCAGTTAGTTGCACCGTACGTCAATGATGTAAGCTAGTCACAATATTGTTCATAAATATTTAGAAAAAAGTACATATCACTAACATCTCTTGATTTTATGTAAAATTTTCTTGAAATTCCTAGCAAAATGATGGCTAATCTATATGTCATCAAAAATCTGCTTCTAGAAAACTTTAATATCCAAAACCTATAGAAGAAATAAGGAATTTCAGTTAGAAAAATCATATATAACAATGTAGAAGGAATGTTATCACTGTAGGTATGGGAATTGACAAAAAAAAACACTAATTTTCGTAGGTGTATGCAAAAAGCAAGCTTGAGAACCTAAAGGCTAAAAATTTCAGCTTGGCACTACTAAATTAAAGAGAAAAGATTAGGCATACAAGAACAAGAATGACTGAATGCAAATCTCTCAAGTAGCAGTAAGGCAAGTAGGCATATGAGAGCAGAGCTTACCCCTATCTTATAAAGATAGAGAGGTTGTTTCCATTATACCCTCCCCGCCTCAAACCAACACAATCAAAAGAAGAAACAAACCTTAAGTTATGCTAATTATTTATTTTTGCTTGTGAAATTTTAACCAGGTAATGAAGAAGCAAGAGGCAGTGAACTTCATTAGGCATTTGGAAGATTCTCAGGTCATTCCATCCTACAGTGAGTGGCCAAGACATTCCTTTCTTTTATCAAGCAGGGGTGATTCACTCTTAAATATTTACTAAGAGTAGATTGTTTATTGTTTAGTACATATAACTTTTGTCTCCTCGAATCTCATCATAGTCTTAACATGGGATAACGTGCCGATTACTTGGCTTCAACAAGTGTTGGACAAACTAGTATTTGTGAGAGCTTTATAGTTAAAAATATATAGTAACAGTTTTTTTGGATATTTGACAAGTAAAAGGTAAGATTTCTAGGAAAATCTATCCTACAAGTTGAGATTTAGCAAAGGATGGATTAAGGAATGTAAGAAAGTTAAATAGTAGAGTAATTACTTACTCTTCTTTTGCCTTCATTCCAACTTTAGTTGGACGAGATGTATTGATTTAGTGTCCCAATGAAACTTAAGTAAGGATAACAGATTAGTTTAGAATGTAGTATCAGGGGTTGTATGGCTAACAGACAAGTCATGCCTTCTCATATTGTACGAAGTCATGCCTTCTCATATTATACGAATTCATTAGCTGGTATTAGCACCTAGTGCTCATTCCCTTGAAGGAGGTAATACGAGAAGCACAAGCATGAAGGCGAAGGGACCAACCAGTTCTTTAGGTTTCAATATAAGAAGCATCACATTTGAAAGACAAAGGATTACAGGTCAAATAGATAGCAATGAAACAGGTAATAGAGGCAATATTCACTCTGGCACACAAAAGAGCAATGCATCAAATTGGGAACACAGAAATACGCTGGACACAACTATGCACCAGTGGTATTTGAACTTTGGATCAGAAGATTGAAACATTGAGGTACAGATCACCTTGACAGAAGTTGATACAGGGAGCCAGGCATATGGTGAGTTTTCAGCGCGTATGACATATTCTACAATGGAATCTCAACTGGTGGTATTAGTGTTATGCACTCATTCCACTGAGAGGAAGTCACAGATATGCAGATACATAGGAAAAAAGAAGGGCAATATGATGCCCAGGTGTTACTTCATATGTAGTCACTAGTGGCTAGCTAGAGTAACAACACATGAAGAGTTTGCACTAGATGATCAAGTGGAGGGTGACACCTCAGATACACATGAAGTAATTTGAATAACTATAATTGCTGCAACAAACCCACGCAGGTACTCGCAAAAGTAACACCTGCACACATGATCGTGGATGGTGCAGGAAATACTACTGAAAGTAGGTCCTTCTTCTGGCCCAACTTCCTAGTGGTGGTATTAGTACTTAGTGCTCAATCCACTGGAGGGCAAGCTGGGGAAGGCACACACATGATAACAAATGTCACAAGAGCCGAAAATAAGGTATCTAGTTTGTTGTTGATGAGGCAGCACTTTCTAGCTAGAATTTTGGAGGTTATACCATATGGTACAGCAAGAAACTCAGCTCATATAGACATTAAGATATGCAAGGAACACAATAGAGCAGAAAATTCAAAACTCCACTCAAGGATCACTTGTGAATTAGGAATGAGAAAAGGCAAGGACAACACAGAAAATGACTTGTGGACTGTATATGCAGCAACAACAGATAGGCATGCTAGGAATCCTGAAGGTTTAGAAATAAAGGAATGCAACAGAACAAGCAAGAATGAACTACAAATCCGTGAAACTGCAATACCTGGCTATGTTTTTAATAGGCTAATTTTTATACATGTTTCAAACCTTATTAGTCATACTATTATTAGATCATATTTAAATATCAATATTGGGCCTTACAAGTCCAAAATTGATAATAGGATCGATGTAATGCACATACATTATCGTCTTACTCCTAGTAAGACAACATGCTACTTTGTTTTTTATTATTATATATATAAAAACTAGCCCTAGGCTCATAGCCTAGTGGATTACTTAAAAAATGGATAAGCAAGCATATAGTTGCAATATTCAACACATAAATCAAAATAATAACATAAATTAAGCAAATATTGTCGAAAGGGTAGAATAAAATACACTAAAATCTTAAGGTCTCAGTAAACATTGGAAAAATGTTTACTAAGAAATGAAATTTGCAATGATGATTCCCAGATTATTGTATCCTCTTGCTTATATACTAGACATACTTAACGGTCAATAAAATTGCTTTCTTTTCTTTTTTACCCTATTTAAAGGACAAATCAAAAACTCAATAACCTGAAGGCTAACAGATTAACACCAAATCCAGTAGTACAGAATATTATTTCCATTGCTGAACCTTGATGTCCATCGTGCAAAGGTAAAAAAAGTAAAAATTCATGGCTAAACCTTTAATGTCCATCCATGGCTAAATTAAGAGTCAATCGGAACTTACTCATAAATCAAAAAGAGTAAATAAGAAAAGGAGAAACAGAGATAGAAACTAACTTAGAAGATGGGCTTGTCACAAATCTATCTACACCACCTGTTGCCTTGCCGTTCGCCGCTTGATGCCATCCACTGTCAGTCGCACGGATGTTGCAGAAAACAACTAAAGAAACAAAAAATAATAAACCCTTTTTTAAATTTCTGATTCAATTGGGAAAAACAAGCACAAAGAAGAAAGAAAGAAACATAACTGATTAAAGAAAAAGAAATTGATCTCACTATTGATTAGACGGATAATCTAAGAGAGATGAATTTTCGCACCAACCTAGCTTCTTAGTTCTCCGCCACTTCTAAATTTTGATGAAGATGAGCAGCGAGCCTCTTAGGAATTCTGATGAAGATTAGCAGCAAGCCTCCACAACATAAATTAAGCAAATATTATCAGAAACCTACTTTTTAGTTTTGCTTCTTAGGGATAGAATTTTAGGAATTTTGTGAAACTATTTTGGAGGCATTAAGTGTGAAAGTGAATTTGGAGGGATTGCCATGAAATTTTGAAGCGTTTTTTCTTTTTACTTTAATTTTTTGTCGTAGTTCGCGCCCTATATCCCATTGAAATCAATTATTAGAGACCAAATATTAAATTTTATATACACCAGAATAAGTCTGGTCGTATATTTAGAAAATAAATTTGCCTTTTAAAGAAAAAAAAATTCTTATCCCTATAAGTACACTTTTAGGGATCATATTTAAAATTTGTCGTTAAATGTTGGTCCCTAATAAGGCTTTTTCTTACAGTGAATATGGACCCCAGCTTTTCCCAATGTAAACCGTAATCTTTTGCCAAACCATCGGAATCAAGGAGCTAATATGATCACCTTGGATGAAGAATATGACCTGAAAGGAACCATTATCATAATAGGAAACACGGAGACTACAAGGGTCCCATTTCTAAGGGCTTCCACGATCACCATACAGTTGAAACCTATAGTGATGGTCCAGACATGCCAGCAACAGTCCACCACTGCTATCAGGGATGAAGAAGATCGGGAACACAAGATAGTCCTTTGACATATTAGCAGTAAAGGAAAGCAAAGATGATGGATTCTTCATCAGCTCATAGAATGACGACTCCAGGAATGTGTTACGCTCCCGAGGATGTAAATCGAGGGAATTCAGGAAGGGAACAGATTCAGGGAAGGAATATAACAGATCCAGAGGCTGCAGAATTCTAGAAGAGGATGTCAACCAAATATTACTCTGTGGAGGAAAAGTTAAGGAAAACCCTAGTGCAAATATCAACCATAGATCTACTGATGAGTTGTAACAGCCACAAAGACACCCTAATGAAAGTATTAAGTGTTGTGAGTGTGCCAAGAAATACCACCAGCGAGGCACTAGCATCAACCATTGGGAAGACGGTTGAAGCAAATATGATTACTTTTCGAAGCGAGGAACTTCCTATAGAGCGCATGCGTCACAACAAAGCTTCACACATCACTTTCAGATGTGGAGATAAGGTGGTATCCCGAGTACTTGTTAATAGAAGATTAGGAGTCAATATCTGCCCCCTCTCTACCTTACGAGAGTTGGGTATCGATCTGAGAGAAGTAAAAGAAAGTCATGTGAGGGTAAAAGATTTTGATGGGTCACACAAGGACATCATTTGTAAGGCCCCGTAAAAACTTGTACTCAAAAAGCTAGTAGCTCGTAGTGTCAAGTCCCGAATATGTGTTAGGAACGTATAGGGCCGAAATGAGGTCCAGAATGCGGTCGCAGATCAAGTATGCGAACCACATTTCTACCACAGATAGAGTCAGGGGTTTGGTTAAAATCAAGGTCAAAATGCGGTCCATTATGCGACCGCATAACTGACATGCGGACCGCATTTTCCACCATAGAGTGATTCAATGGTTCAGTCAATTTGAGGTAAAAAATACGGTCCATTATGCGACTGCAAATTATGTATGTGGACCGCATTTCTGCCGCATACCAAAACAGTGGAAAAAGGTTTTTGGAACACATTTTGCGGTCCATTATGCGGACCGTATTTAGTATCTGCGATCGCAGAATGCGACCGCAGACCCGACTCGGACTCCAAATTTTTTAAATTTTAAATCCAACCCCCTCTTCAATAAAACACCCTAACCACTCTTTTTAATCACTTTACTGAACAAAATAAGAGAGAGGGAAGAGAGGGTTCTTGAGAGAGAAAGTTCATCTTCCTCAATTTGATTTTTCAAAGTCACCGAGTCCCGAACATTTTTGAGTATTATCTTCATCTCCATTCTTGCAGGTAAAATCCCCAAACCCTTTTTCATTGATTTTTAGATTTTAATAAAGAGGGAGATTCTTATGTATTGATTCTTGGTAATAGGGGTCAAAACAATCATACATGTCTATTAAAACCTAAAATCTAGTAAGAGTAATTGGACGAGAGTAAAGAATTGTGTAAAGGAGGGCTGATAACCTAAATGTATTCGGGTAGTGATTGTGAACTTTGATTCTAAGAAATATGTATTAATTTGTGCACTAGATTGACGTTTCCAGGCTTTTTGGTAAAGTTGGAATTAGATATTATTCGGCTCCAGGTATGTATGGCTAACTTTGACCTTTGTAAAATCGCCTTGTTTGGTGTACGAATGTTTGGTATGTGATATCTACGTGGATTAATTGTGAAATTCGTGTGATTGGTATGATTGTGAATGTGATTTGTGGTAAGAGCTGAGGAACAAATGACGGAAGTAAATCATAAATAATGCAACTGGAATAACTGTGATAGCAACATCTATGGCTTATTGTGAGCAATTATCGTTATGATGTAAAACACATGTGAGTTGTTGAATATGATGGAAATAGTATTGATTGTTATGGAAATACTTGTAAATTGTTGTTGTTACTTCTTAAGAAGTATTGTTGTTGGTCTTTGTGAATTGTTTATTGTTGTTGTGTTGTTTGTGAATTTTAATTATACGGTGGGATCAGGTTGCGTGTCGTAACATAAAGTTATAAGGTGTGGGTTATGCTGATAAGGGTGGCCGAGGTAATAAGGATGGAAAGTGATCGAAATCACTATTAAAATAAAAATATGAGCAAATTGATAAATTATTGATGTGGAAATGTAGAAGGGAAAACAGTAGAGATTGTAAAGTTGTTTGGCTTGATTGTTCCTTCCTTGTGCATTTGATTGTTGTTTCTATTACTGTTACCTACTTGTGTATGGTTTGAGTTTACTTGGAGCAAAGTTTGTTCATACATACCAGTACAATTCAAGTGTACTGACGTCCCTTTTACCGGGGGCGATACATTCGTGTTATGGTTGTAGGTGGATCCATAGCAGGTACTCCAGTCCACCGACCGTAGCTCCTCATCACTTCCCATCAGCTGAATTGGTGAGACCCTTTCCTTTCGGCGCCTTGCGTGGCTCGTGCCGCTTCTGTTTTGGGATCTATTTTTGATATTTGTATGAGGTATAGTCGGAGCCTTATTACCGGCAAGTACTGTATCGTCCTTTTTCATGTTTAGAGGCTCCGTAGACAGAAAATGTGGGTCATGAACTTATGTGATATGTATCTTGTATGTTGGGCTATGTGAAAAAATGTAAACCATGTTATGAATCATGTACCGTGTGTATGTTTTGAAATAAATAGGTATTTTAATTGTAAATTGTTATTTCATTTGGCTAATAAGTAATGAAAAACGTGGGGTAGCATGTGGGGTAGGAAAGGCACCCAGTTCCACTTGACTGGGGCTACCCGATCGAGCGCCGGTCATATCCCTCAAATTTGGGGCATGACATCATTGGAGAAATATATTTGGCTCAGCAAATTGGATCAGTTGAGTTTCCCATGCTATTCCATGGGATTTATATTTCATCTTGATACTAACTATTGCTAAGAAGACCTTGGATACATCTAGCGAGGGCGGTCCCGTCTATCATATAATAGTGCATGCAGTTTGAGAGGGTTTGCCAAGAGATTTTAATTCGCGTCGAGTTGAGCCAATCAATTTATCTGGAACATGATTTTCCACTCATAGAAGGATTAGACGGGGTCGTTTTCCATGCAGTTGAGGCCATGCAGACTATGGAAATAGAAAAGCCCGGGCAAAATCTGGGAATGCAGTCACCATACGGATAAATGATGAAGTACGGATACAGACCAGGGACTGGGGTGGGAGCCCAATTAGATGTGATAAAAGAGCTGATTGAGCTTAGTAGACAGAAAGGTAGAGCCGGCATAGGGTATCGGCCACCGACTCGGAATATTTATACCGTTAGCTTTGGGAAGAATGCTTTTATATTGGAGTGTGCCTTGGGTACGGGTCAAAGGTCAACACCAGAGGATGACATCATCGATGGAATTGGAAGTGTATTTGTGACCATGATCGATGATGCTGTGAAAAAGTTGATACAAGGACACCGACCATTCGAAATGTCGAACCAGGAGAGGATTTGCAGAATTGGACCGCTAACCCATATTTAGTTCATTGGGAGTCTTGGTTACAGTGGAATTGTAAAACTTTTGAAAAGAGCGTACGGTCAATTGGGGCTTGAACCGTGTCTGTACTTTTTTGTCGTTCGCCTCTTGGAATGCTCAGACGTTCCTCTTTTGATGAAATAAAAAACAAATTCTTTCTTAAAATTATTGCAAATTTATTCATCACTTTATTTATACTTATTTTTTCTTTTAAGTAATCAAAATGATAAAAAAGTGCATTTTGTGATTATGACATGTAACGAAAACCACGAGCAAAGAGATCCTGATTACGAAGAATACGATGAAAGCATGTCGCTAGATAATCTCCCACAAGAAATCGAATAGCTGGAAAGCCAGAAAAAGCCTAACCTTGAGGAGATAGAAGTGGTCGACATGGGAAACGAGGAAGACATGAAAGACACTTGAAACATCATCCATCTAGAATCAGAGCAAAAAGAATAATTAGTTTAGCTCTTCCGATAGTACATCGACGTGCTCGCATGGTCGTATGATGACATGCCTGGGTTAAGCTCAAATATAATTTCACATCGATGGCCTACCGATCTTGTTAACAACTAGTAAAGAAAAAACCTAGAAAGCTCAAACCAGACTTGAGTTTGAGGATAAAAGAAGAAGTAACCAAGCAAATAGATGTGATGTAGCAAGGGTCACCAATTATCCCATATGGTTGGTAAATATCATCCCGATACCAAAAAAGAATGGGAATATCTAGATATGTATCGATTATTGAGATCTTAACAAGGTCAGCCCGAAGGATAATTTCCCTTTACATAATATTCATTTCATCATCGACAACTATGCAAAGCATGAGCTGCAATCATTTGTAGATTGTTTCGCTAGGTACCATCAGATCCTGATGCACGAAGATGATGCATAAAAGACATCGTTCAGAATGCCTTGGGGAGTTTAATGCTACAAGGACATGCCATTCGGCCTCAAAACCACTAGTCCTACTTACATCAGGGTCATGATATCCCTCTTTCATGACATTACCCATAAAAAAATCGAGGTATATATGGATGACATCATCATCGATTCTCGAAAGAGTTCACAACATTTGGATGACTTGAAGAAGTTTTTCGAACTCTTGTGGAGCTATACTTTGAAGGTGAACACTAAAATGCGCATTCAGAGTCCCTACTGGAATATTGCTAGGTTTCATTGTAAGCAGGAAATGGATAAAAATGGATCCTTAAAAGATCAAATCTATTCCAGAGTTGCGACCACCAAAGAGCATAAAGGATGTGACGAGTTTCCTTTATAGGCTAAATTACACCAACCATTTCATAACCTACTCCATAGTAATTTGTGAACCTATCTTCAAGCTACTGAAGAAGGATGCTGCAACAAAATGGACAGAAGAGTGTCAAAAAGTCTTTAAACAAGATTAAGGAATACTTGTCAAATCCACTAGTGTTGGTTCCTCCCGAGCCCGGGAAGCCACTATTATTGTACCTATCGGCCTTGGATAATGCATTTGGTTGAGTGTTGGGACAACATGATAAGACCAGAAGAAAGGAACATCCCATCTACTACTTAAGCATGAAGTTCACACCATAAGGCCAAATACACTCTCATAGAGAACACTTGATGTTTCTTGACTTGGATCGCCCAGAATTTGATAATTAACTTGTCAGCATACACCACTCATTTACTATCCCGTCTCGACACGCTCAAGTACATATTCTAGAGGTCCATGCCTACAGGAAACCTATCCAAATGGAAGATTCTTATCAGTAAATTTGACATTGTGTACATAACACAGAAGGAAATCAAAGGACAATCCTTAGCTGACCACCTTGTAGAGAATCCAGTAGACAAGGATTATGACCGCTCAGTACGTACTTCCCAAACGATGATGTGTTATTCGCCGGAGAAGATATTGTAGAGTCATAACTGGGGTGTAGACTATTTTTCAACGAAGTGGCAAATTATAAAGGAGTAGAATTGGGGATGTCCTAATTTCAGAATCAGGACAGCATTACCCGTCATTAGCAAAGATAAGGTTGACTTGAACCAAAAATATGGCCGAGTACTAAGCATGCATCCTCGAGATTAGGATGGAGTTGGCACGAGTATCAAGGAGCTTTTGGTCATAGGGGATTCTGATTTACTAATAAATCAAGGTCAAGGAGAATAGAACCAAGAATGACAAGATCCTCATATACCTGCCCTATGTAAAGGAGCTATGCAAGAAGTTGACAAAGATCGAGTTGAAGCATGTCCCCAGGAACTAGAACGAGTTTTTTGGCGCTCTAGCAACCTTGCCATTCATGATTCATCATCCAGATTGGAATTTATTGACCCTATCGAGATAGAGATCAGTGATCAACATGCATACTATATTCATGTAGACTAAGTGCCGAATGGTATGCCATGGTACTATGACATAAAAGGATTCCTTGAAATAAGAAAGTATCCATAGAATGCCACTAATATTCAGAAGCGAGCACTCAAAAGGCTGGAAAATTACTTTTACCTCAACGAGAAAGTCCTATATATGAGGACCCTGACTTTGGTCTATTAAGATGTGTAGGTGCCGCTGAAGCAATCCGACTACTAAAAGAAATACATGCAGGGGCGTGCGAGCCTCACATGAATGGCTTCACCTTAACGTGGAAGATTTTAAGAGATGGATACTTTTGGATGACCATAAAAAGTGATAGTATCCGCTATGTGCAGAAGTGTTACTCGTGCCAGATCCATGGGAATTTCATTCGGGTTCCACCTAATGAGCCAAACATAATGGTTCACCTTGGCCGTTAGCCACTTGGGCATGGACATTATCGGACCTATAGAGTTTGCTGCATCAAATGGGCATCGTTTCATCTTAGTAGCCAATGATTACTTTACCAAATAGGTCAAAGCTTCTACACATAAGGCCATCATAAAGAAGGTAGTGGAATGTTTTGTTCATAACAACACAATCTAGTAGTTTGGGATACCCGAGTCAATCATTATTGGCAATGCAACTAGCCACAATAGTGATATTATAAGGGAAATTTGTAAGAAGTTTAGAATTTACACCATAACTTTACAACCTACACACCGCAAATGAATGGAGCAGTTGAAGAGGCCAAGAAAACATCAAAAGGACTCTACGAATCATAGTGGGCAATCATAGGCAATGGCACGAGAAATTATTCTTTCCCTTACTAGGTTATCAGACCACTATGAGGACATCTAGTGGGGAAACACCATTCATGTTAGTATATGGCACTAAAGTTGTGATACCCCCAAAGGTTGAGATACCATCTTTAAAAGGCATTCAAGAAGCTAAGTTAGACGATGCAGTATGGATATGGGTCAGGCAGGAGCAACTCATGCTCATTGACGAGAAGAGAACGAATGCAGTATGCCATGTTCGGCTGTATCAAAATAGTATGGTCAATGCATTTAACAAAAGGGTGAAACCTCGTAATTTTATACTAGTACAATTGGTTTCAAAGTAAATATTCCCTCATCAGGAGGAAGCCAGAGGAAAGTTTGCGCTGGATTGGCAAGGTCCTTATGTTACCAATCGAGTGTTATCGGGGGGAGATTTGAATTAAGTAGATATTGACACAAGAGTCAGCACGAAGCCTATCAACTCTGACGCAGTCAAAAGATACCACATTTTAAGACAACAGAGTTAGGTTTTGGTTGTAACAAAACTACGTTCGACCTAACATCCCATGGAGGGATATGTAAGCCACCCACATAGGGTCCGATTTCTCTATCCTTTTTCTTTTGTAATAGTATATCCAAATATCATTTTGTATGTACTCGGAACAACACCAATAATTGATTTCCTATGGAAGGAATCCGTAGGCAATCCTCATCGGGTTCAGTCTTCTTTTATAACTAAACTACATTCTGGCATGATTCCATTTGGATACATATGCCATCTATGTCAAACTCGACCACTTCATTTATAAACTCATCATTCTGCATTTGTTTTGTAATCGAACTACATTTTAACCTGATTCCATTTGGATACATAGTCTGCCTCGGTCTTGCTTCATCATCATCATCATCATCATCATCATATTTTCTTTAATATTACCCACGAACCACATTCCGATGTGATTCCATTTCAGATACGTAGGCAACCTGTAATGGTTAGGTATAACCATAGGAAATCCTTCGTAACGCATTAGTTATGTTAGGACGCAATCGCAGCGGCAAGAATCCATGCCATCATAAGCATCTTAGAGGATCGACATCCACAAAATAGGGTCTTCCAGAAACAATGCTCGCATTTTAGGAACTTCTTAAAACATTTCATAATCTAGAACAACGACATTTTCCATAAGATAAAAGATTTTCAATTTTTTTTCTAAAAATGTCATATTCCGTTCCACATTCCGAACTTCATTGCGTGACCTCATCAGGACCGGAGAATAGCCAGGACTACGGTTGACACAAGCCAACACCCCCGCTAAGAATTTTTATTTGAATGCAGGGCTAACAAGACATAAAGAAAGCTAGAAAACACTAGGTCAGATGACGGATTCACTGCTCTCTTATAAACTATCATCCCTTTTTCCTTATTAAAAATTTCCCTTACATATAACTAAAACTATCTCTAAGATACTTTACAAGTATTTCATAACCAGGTCGCTGATGCAGGCGAAGCATATTGTATATAGCAAATCATTTGATCTATTGAATAGAGCATGTTGTATACAACGAGCCACTAGCCTCGCCAACCGAAGCATATTGTATATAGAAAACTATCTGCTAAACTAAATGGGGCATGTTGTACATATCAAGCCACTGGACCTGGCAACAAGAGCATATTGTATATAGAAAACCACCTGCTGAATCTATTGGAGTGCCCTGCACAAAATCGAGCCATCGGCTTCACCAATTGAAGCCCTTTATGTACAAAATCGTCATCCCAATCAATCGAAGTGCCATGTAGAAATCGAGCCGTCGGCTGTGTCACGCCCCACAATTTGAGGAGCGCGACCATCGCTCAACTGAGTAAACCTGACTGAGCAAGCCTGTTAGGTTTCTTTCTACCCAAACTAATTGATGAATAAAGAGGAGATGGACTCCATTAATTATACCTAGTAAGTGTTTCATTAACAACTTCCTTATTGATTTCATCAGCCATTTCAACTGTAGTATCCAAAATATATGACAATTTATATATATATGAAGGAAAATATATTTGCCAAATAGCAATACTTCAAATTTAATACCCAATACCAAACACCACCCACAACCTGTCTATGTAGCCTCTAAATATAACTGAAGAATAATATGGAAATGCTGGCAATAAGGCTCCGGCTATACCTCAAATACCAAGTATATTATAAACAAATGAAACAAGACCCCGATATGAAGTGGGGCTCACCAAGACTTTGAGAGGAGGATGCTCCGCTACGCGCGATCGGCATTATCCGTTGTGGAGCCACCTACATTCATGAAAAAAAAATGTAGCGCACCCGGCAAAAGGGACGTTAGGGCCATCGAATAGCACTAGTATGTATAATTAAACACCATCTAGTTAGAAAGAACTTTTCTACAAGGACAAAGAAATAATAAGGATTTACAAAAGCTTGAAACAATCACCACATCCTCAAATAGAAGAGATCACATAATTTCCATACCTCTAGGTTGCGTTCCATAGCCCATCCATAGGGTTCATATATTACATTATACACATATGCATTTCATAGCCCGTCCATAGTGTTCACATATTACATTATATACCTATTATTTCATAGACCATCTATAGGGTTCACATATTACATTATACACCTATGCGTTTCATAGCCCGTCCATATGGTTCACACATTACATTATACATCTATGTGTTTCATAGCCTGTCCATAGGGTTCACATATTACATTTTACACCTAGGCATTTCATAGCCCGTCCATAGGTTCACATTTCATATTATACACCTATGCTTTTCATAGCCCGTCCATAGGTTCACATATCATATTATCCACCTATGTATTTCATAGCCCGTCCATAGGTTCACATATCAATTAATCGGCACATAGGGCCACAATCATTACAGCATACTTGGCACTAGGCCACATTTCATAACTAAATCTCTTTTTTCCCACATTTCTCCTCGTTTTCACATATTTTACATCAATATCAATTTCAACAACAACTCATACAATTCAAGATGTCAAGTACACATGAGAAGAAATTTGAATCATGATCATATAGAATATTTCAAAAAAAATAATTCACCTCAAGTTCATTATCAATGGAACTTCAAACATATGGGTTCTTCCCAAAAAGGAGGGGACACACCAAACCATAATAGAAATAGATATCAAGTCATAAATAAGCAATTACACCAATCATTCTTGAATTACTCCTTTTCAATCATGACAATATACAATTTAAACATCGGTGTATGTAACAACTCGGACTATATTGGAGGTACGTATAAGGCAAATCATTATCTCGTGCAACCATCCATGGGCAAAAATTGAGTACAAGCCTTTAGGCCAATTTATTGTTGTAGTCATTCCGGGAAAGTGAAGTCAAGGCTCATTTCATAATCTATTTCGTATTTTCTCGTGTCATAGGCATCAGTAAGTACAATTACAATTCAAGTGCTCGGTACATTGGCCATACTCTATTTCCCAAAGTCATTCAATTTATTTCAAACATCTTTATACATAAAAGATTACACATAGTACGCATAATATATGCAACTCCAATCTCAATTTATGGTCTTAGCATTTCAATGCATAATTCATATCGTTTACCCCTTTCAAGTTATCCAGATGACACGTTAATCATGTTGAGACCCATCTTTCACGCATATAAGGTTACAACACCAATTCATGTAAAATATCAATCAAAACAAGAATCCAAAGTTGAGTCTTACCATATTTACATAAGCATCAATAGAGCTTAATTTCTAAAATACTATGTTCTAGCCATACATACTTGGGATTTTCCCCTTAATGATACTACAATGATCCAATACACTTATGTAACTTCAATCTACAATACAACATTCAATAGGGCCAATATTAGTAATAAATTACATAACTTATGCCATTTAGGCCTATTGTCAAACACCTTGTAGGCATAGATATTTACACCTCACAACTATAGTATTGGTTCATCCAATTATCACCATTAACCAATAATTTATTCCACCATCAGTCCTAACAAATTTATAACTTCCAACAACATATGTATGACCATTCATTCATACCCAACCATCAACCTCCTTAATTAACCCATTTCACAATCTCTACAACCAACACAACCTAGGTTAGGCACTTATGGTTTTCAATCATCATCCCATGAGTTCTAATACATATATCATATATAAATAATCACCATAGAGTAGTTAGAGATGATAGACATACATCTTGTAGTAAGAATCTTGAGAATCTCCACTTGTGGTGTTCTTGATAAATTCAAGGATTTGAATGAAAATCTATGTATTTTAAAGATCAATC
Source organism: Nicotiana glauca (assembly GCA_026770625.1). Classification (NCBI taxonomy): domain Eukaryota; kingdom Viridiplantae; phylum Streptophyta; class Magnoliopsida; order Solanales; family Solanaceae; genus Nicotiana; species Nicotiana glauca. Next base: position 41,730 of record MU784405.1, read on the forward strand.
CTTGTTAATACAAGTATTTAGGAGTAGTAATCAACTTAAAATACTCCAAAAACCTTACCTTGGATCATAGGAATGAAGTATGGGACGGATTCCCCTTTGGTATAGCAAACCCTTAACTCTAAAATGACTTAGGGACTCTCTATACCCGGTCTTGGGGTATCTAGAGGTCTTTTAAAAGCGTGATCACGCTAATGGTCGCGCTATGGTCGCGCTAGGGAGGCAGAATACTTCGCAATATGCGCAGGTGCGCTACTGGCCGCGCTAATGGTCGTGCTAGTGACACATGCCTAGTAAAATAGTCATAACTATCTGTGTACACATCCAAATGATGAACAGTTTACTGTGTTGGAAACTAGACTTAAAGAGAATTAATTTGATAGTTTGTGCATCACACAACTCCATATATAACTGGAGATATGATCATCCAAAATGAGGTCTTGTGCGCACGCATTTACAACTTTCGTCTATTATGAAATTTTCCAACTTGGGTTAGACTTAGGCCTCTCGTTAGATCCCAATTCACTTTTAGTATGACTTATATGCTTATTAACATATCTAATTGATATCCATTATATCATAAATCCTCATTTTCACACAAATAAAATAATTAGCCTACCTTGGTACGACAAAATCTGAAATTACTTGAAAAAAAAAATTTTGGGGGCTCACATGCTGTGCCAATAGAAGCAATGTATATAGAAAATTGGTCGCTTTGGAACCGAAGCATTCAACACTGCCACTTCTCCACGTCGTATATTAGAGCAGATAACTGCGAACCTTGTCACCAACATTCTGCTAATCGACGACCGCAATTTAGTTTCGCAGTCAAGAGTAGCTCTTGGGCACGCACGACATTTCTTTATTATTATCTCGAATGTTTTGATGCTTTTCTCATGCAGCTTATAGGGATGACTCCATTTTTTATGGAAAAAACTCCCATCATGTAGAGATGCTTTACATTTCAATGCAACTTCTCCCATCAGCGGAGATACATCCTACACAACAAGTCAACTACTCCAATTGCACGGAGATACTCCCAATATTTGGAGACTTAATGCTTCGACAACTGCAGAATGGTATACGGCCCGGCTAAAAATTGAGTCAAATTCAATTATCTCATCATCCCAATGCCAAATAATGGCTAGCCAGCAGCCAAACATCAATATTCCTACATTACTGCATCACATATTAAAATATTCTACATTGCAATATATGGTATGTGTTGATTTCATTTTTGTATGAACATACATCGCAACATGGAACCCTTTCTAAGTAGCAAACCAAGCTACAACACTATGAGGGACAACAAGATCATAAGCGGGTCAAGGATTCAAGCTCAAACTCAAACCGATCAATGGAACTTTAATTCTTCAAATATTTCAAATCAAGCAGCCACTCAAAGCTATCATGGGTACCAAATCTTCTATCTCACAGTATCGTCATAATACAATAACGGGGTAATTCCTACGAGCATCGCTTCCCCAAAATCTTCACTCCACAACTACATGAGGCCTGATCCTTGCTAACCCCAAGGTATGTAAGCAATTCAAAGCCAGTATAAGGCCCTAATGTTGACCCTCCCTTTTAAAATTAATTTATTTATACTTAATAATTTGCAATGAAAGTATTGAAAGTATTTTCTAATAATACCCATTTTTTACAAAAGAATAAGTATTAATGGTTTTGAAATTAATAATTTAGAATTATATTTACCATATATATCATACTTACTGTTTAAATATTCTTAAAATAACTTTTATATACACCACATATGATTTATCATTAATTTAATGAAGTTTACGTAATTTCCAGTTAATTAGATTGTTATTTTTAATAATTCAAAATTTGTGTTACAAATTAGAAGACAACGTATTTTAAAAATAATTTATTCAATAATTTGTAGTTTATTTGATAATTTTAATTTTTATTACATTTTATTGAAAATAGGTAAATTTATTTAAATTTATTTCAGAAGGGTTAAAAGCTAAAGGGCTACAATTGCAATTCCTTAATTAAACATAAAGTGGCTATCATTTAAATTGACGCCCAATAACCAAGCCCAATCCGGAATTTACCCGATCCAAACACCTCATTCTATTCCAACTTGACAATCCATGACCTTTTCCCTAATCTAATGAAATCAGGCCACATCACCCATCTCTAACACACAACACAAACACAAATCATCTGAGTTGTTGTCCAAACCATCAATGGCCAACGTTTATTCCTGTTTTTATTTTAATTTTAAACCTCATACAAGATATTATCACAGCCATCGGATTACAGAGATCTAACGGTTCCCATTTTTTCTCATTATAACTCTTTAATGCCCGATTTATCAGGGTCGTTTATCTTGTGATTCAACATCCCATATCTTTTCTCCTAACATTAACCTTTAGAGACGGCCACCCAAACCCCTAACCCTAAATCATTCTTACCATGACCCAGCCGTCCTCTTCACCTTTTTGTTCCTATTCTCTCCAGACCTGCAGCCACATGAATCCTCAAGACATTGCACAAATTCGTGCATGGTCAAGGAATAACTATGAAATCATGTTCTCTATCCCTACTAGTTCCGATTCTCGCTCAAATCTTTCCTCTTTGTTATAGTTCAAAATCACAAATAAAAGCCCTAAGTCCATAATGATGACTTGTGATTTCATCCGTTTTAGCTCTGTGTTTTCATATCGAAGCAGGCATTGAGATATTAGCTTGCTTCGTCATTGTTATTCGACGTGCAGCGGTCAAATGCAATGACCTCTGGACATTAGGGCTTCGACCGATAGTTTTTCATGCTTCAACGGTCAATCTCTCATTTCTTCATACATAGGAAATTCCTATGATGCTTTCCCTCTGTTTTCTTTGATTTTACCCGTTTTGCTTGTATAATCCAATCTTCATCTCTTTTCACTACCTAGATTCAAATATGTTGAAACCGTAAGGCATTTAGTGCCATTATAAATAGGGCCTTCCATAGTAACACCTAAGAACATCTAACGTTCTGAATAAATCAACACAATATACAATATCTTTTAGAAATTTTCAATTAAATTTTGAGTTCTTACACAACGTCTGATTTCCCTCTCTTTCTGGTTCTGAGTTTATCTACTGATTGAGAATTGAGTTTTTAGCTTCCAAACGGCTAAACTAAGTCTTTGTTAGTTTGTTGCCCTAAAGAAGGTCAGTAAAACCTCCAATCTACTCCTCTTTTAATCATTTAAAATTGTAAGCATGATTATTTATGTTATTTTTACTATATGATATTATTGACAATTTGCTATGGTTGATTGTTTTTATGTGTTTATTATTGATATACGGATTATTAATGGAATCACAATGTAACAACCGAATCGGTCGTCTTGAGAGTTATAACCTAATTCCTCCATTTCCTACTTCTTTTTTGTTCTACAACTATATTATGATATATCAGGTAAGTTGTTTCGGGTCCAGAGTGGTTTCGGGTTGAATTGGGACACTTAGTCTCTTAGTTAGAAGTTTATGTTGGAAAAGTTAACCGGATATTGATTATATATAAACGACCCCGGATTTGAATTTTGATGGTTCCGTTAACTTTGTTAGGTGATTTTAGACTTAAGAGCACATCTAGAATACAATTTGGGGGCGTGTGGTATAATTAGGCTTGAATTGGTAAAAGTTAGAATTTAAAGATTTTGGCCAGCAGTGGACATTATGATATCGGTGTCGGATTAGATTTTTAGAAATTGGAGTAGCTTCGTGGTGTCATTTATAACTTGTGTACAAAATTTAAGGTCAATCTGACGTGGTTTGGCAGGTTTCAGAGTCGTTAGTGGAATTCAAAGTTTAGAAGTTCTTTAGGCTTGAATTCGGGTGTAATTTGGTGTTTTGATGTTGTTTGGAGTAATTCAAAGGTTTGACTAAGTTTTCATGGGGTTATATGTGTTGTTGGCATGTTTGCTTGAGGTTCGATTGGCCTCGGATGGAATTCGGGAGGTTTTAGACTTGGTTTTGGAATTTAATGAGCAAATGAAGTGCTAATGTTGCTGGTGTAATCACATATGCGGAGTGGGAACCGCAGGTACGAGTCAGCTAGGCATAGGAGTGTTGGAAGGCCACTGGTGCAATAAATTCCCGCACCTGCGATAGGCCCAGATCCAGTCATGAAGTTGCAGAAGTGAAGTCAGGGATTTTAAGTGAAATTTGCACATGCGATGGAATTCTCACATGTGCGGCATCGTAGAAGCGACAAAAGGTCTGCAGCTGCGGTATGTTTGGCAGAAAAACATTAGCTCGAGGGTTGGACTTCCATTTTTTATTTTTGGACTTGAGAAGCTTAGGAGAAAGCCTATTTTTCAAAGATTTTCAAGAAAAACGTTGGATTAAGTGATTTTATTCCGGATTAGTCTAGATTTCCTGAATCTATGGCTTTCTTCATCATCTAATTAGGGATTTGAGTTAGAACTTTAGGGGTTTAAGGCTTGAGATTTGGGGAGTAAATTTTGCGGTTTTTGATGACCAAATGATGTAAGATTTAGATAAATTTTGCATGAATAGACTCACGAGTGAATGGGATTTTGGGTTTTAGAAATTTTATCAGATTTTGAGAAGTGGGCCCGGGGGTCAGGTTTCAATTGATTTATGATTATGGCTCTAATTTTGTAGTTTTCTTGTGGAATTGATTCCTTTAGCCTATAATGATTTTATTGTATTACTTGTGGCTAGATTTAGGATGTTTGAAGGTCGATTTAAGAGGAAAGGGCATTGCAGAGTAAGATTTTACTTGGTTTGAGGTAAGTAACGCCTTCAAACTTGGTTTTGAGGGTTTGAAACCCCAAATTAGGTGTTATGTAATTGGTATTGAGGTGACTCACACGCCAAGTGATGGGCGTGTGGGCATGCACCGTGTGAATTGTGACCTGGGTGATTCCATGGCACTGTTTAGTGACTTTATCCTGTTGATATCCTGTTTTTATCATGTGACAAAGTAATTGACCTGTAAATCATGCTAGATATCACGTTTAGGCTTTATGACAGTATTGTTGTGACCCTTAGTGTTTGTTTCTTGATGTTATCTAACTATTTTCATTGATATTCCATACTTAGTCATGTTCATGCATCTTTATATAATATGTGAGTCTCAGTTATTTATTGATTCATCATATCATTTTTCTGGGTTAGTTTCATGACATTGTTAGCCCATGGGTGGAATGGAGAGATTAATAACTGAATGAGACCGAGAGAGTGATTATAAGTGACAGTTGTGGGATCGAGCTGCATGCCACAGTAATTATATTTATTTGTGAGAGCGCTTGGGCTGTAGGAGCCCCTCTGGAATATGTAACACACCCCTGAGCGCGAATTATACAATTGAGGGATGGATCTTCCCTGCACATGGATCTTGTCCGAAGTTCTTGATACCTAGAGATGGATCTTCTCCACAAGGTTGAATTTTCCTTTTCCTCGGTATTGGATGACTTATAGTCAATGTTGTATATGTTTCGGGATAGATCTTTGTTGGGCCGATTGGCCATATATAGTACCGAGTGGTTGAGCACTAACTTTATTGCTTCGAGTTGTCTATTTAACTTGAAAACATGCCTACTTTTCTGCACATTTATTCAATTATATCTGTTGCGGTTGAGTTCGTCACTGCCTTTCTGTCCAAATTTTGGACTTGTTACTGACAAAGTTGGTGTACTCACGTTACTCCCTACACCTTGTGTGCAGATCCAGGAGACCCTATTCATGGCGGTGGTTGCTGATTGAGACCCCAGAGTTTGGAGACTATCAAGGTAGTTGCACAGCTTTTGCAGGCCTTGGTTGTCCTTCCTTATTATTTGATATAATTTTTAGTTATTTTCTTTAGACACTGTAGTGGATTGTATTCCGAATAGTTACTCATGTACTCAGTGACACCCCGACTTTAGGATGGATTGAATCGCACTTTGGGATTTTATTATTTTTTCAAAAGGGTGTCTTTAATGTTAAATGTTGTCGTCATTATTTTTAAAGTTATTATATTATGTTGGGTTGTTGAGTTGAGGTTGGCCTAGTTCCATGATAGGCGCTATCACAACGGTCGACTTTGGGTCGTGACAAGTTGGTATCAGAACCTAGGTTACTGTATGCGGTAAAACCAGGGGCCTGATTTCCCCGTTATTAGGTCACCTCGCGGGCATGATTCTCGAAGCTCGAAGCCAAGGTCGAGACCCACCCTCGGGGGTCTTCGGGTACTCGCCATGGGGGGAATTATGTACCAACGGTTGCAGTACGGGAAATGGGAGTTCCCAAAATGAACCGATAGCACTAGCAGAACCTGGTATCGCATCTGGCCGTCCACCTCCATACCTTTACGATTATTGCACTCTTGTACTATTTTTGGATATCCCCTCCTATATAAGTGGGGTCCTTGGCACTTTGTAAAGGTGGTTGCTCAAACTATTCTACATAAGATCAATAACATATCTCTCTCTCTTTTCTTTTTAACTTACTCGCCCCAAAGGTCATAAAGAGCCTCTAACGATTATACTCTAACTGTATTCCCATCCCCGGTTATCCTCGATGTCTTGAGCCTGGGCCCGGGTGTCGACCTCGAGGTCCTTATCAAATAGCTCGAGGTGCGGATTGCCAACCCCTTGGTTTGATAATAGCTCTGTTATAGACCGCATTTTATGTTTTAGTATCAACTGCTCTAACAACTAGCATAAAAATAGATCATGTTAACCCGGGCGGAAGAGGAGGCTCTCTGCCACGACGTCCATATGATTATTGTAGGAACCGACGTTCCCCAAGAAACCATGTTCAAACGGACCAGAATGTCCATCATGGAAGAGGGACCGACCTGAAACCGCGTGCTCGAAGACACCCTCGTATTCGGTGAGGAGGACCTCAAGGCTATGATATAACCACAGAACGACGCGCTGGTGATCTCCTTTCTTTTAAACAATACCAGGATAAAGCGCGAGCTCGTGGTTCCAGACAGCTCGTCCAACATAATTAGATCAGAGGTAGTAGAACAACTGGGGTTGCTCAATCGAGTCGCCCCCATCCCTCGAGTCCTCTATGGCTTCAATATGACCGGCGAAGTAAAGAAAAGAGAGATCACTCTACCGATCGACACGTCATGCGTGATTCAGAACACTGAGTTCCATGTCATCGACAAAGACATGAGATACAATGCATTACTCGGCAAGCCTTAGATACACATCATGAGGGTAGTACCATCAACCTTACATTTGATAAAGTTTCCCACGAAGGACAGCATTGTGACCATATATGGAGAATAACGGGTAGCGAAAGAAATGTTCGCAGTCTACCATAAGGCGCCGATCCCCACGTACCTGATCCCGGATGAGGATAGAAACACACAGGTACCCGAGGAGGACGAAGAAGATTTTTTCAATCCCCGAACCTTTCTCGTCCCAAAGAATCGGACACGATTAAATTGATTGTAGAAGAGCTGGAGCAAACCATTTTAATCGAGCACCTCCCGAATCGTAAGGTATACTTGGGGACGGGGTTGACCCCAAACTCAGTATGGGGTTTATTCAATTCCTTAGTAACAATATCGACTTTTTCACTTGGTCCCACCTAGATATGACAGGAATCCCGGCAGAAATAACCTCCCACAGGCTGAGCATCGATCCCAAATTTAAACCCATGAAGTAGACGAGAAGACTACAGTCCGAGGTAAAACATACCTTCATCAAAGGAGAGGTAACGAAACTTCTTAAAATCAGATCCATTAGAGAGGTAGAGTAACTCTAATGGCTGGACAACATAGTAGTAGTGCCCAAAAAGGGAAACAAGCTAAGAATATGCGTAAATTATAAAGACTTGAATAAGGCATTCCCAAAGATTCCTTCCCATTGCCTAATATCGATCATCTGATCGATGCTACAGCCGGCCATGAGACTCTTACCTTTCTCGATGCCCAATCTGGGTATAATCAAATCTAGATGAACACCGAGGACAGGGAAAATACCTCGTTCATCACAAAGTATGGTACATACTGCTACAACATAATGCCCTTTGGGCTAAAAAATGCAGGGGCAACGTACCAGTTCCTAGTTAATAAAATGTTCGAGCATCAAGTAGGTAAATCAATGGAGGTATATATTGATGATATGCTAGTTAAGTCCATGTACGCAGAGGACCATTTGACCCATTTGCAAGAAATTTTTGACATCCTCAGAAGATACAACATGAAGCTCAACCTCGAGAAGTGCGCCTTCGGAGTGGGTTCTGGTAAATTCTTAGGCTTCATGGTTTCAAACAAGGGGATCGAGATCAATCCCGAGAAAAAAAGGCCATCGAAGAAATAATGGTGGTGAACAATGTTAAGGCCGTCCAACAGCTAACACGGTGGATAGTGACCATGTGCAGATTCATATCAAGGTCATCAGACAAAAGACATTATTTCTTCTCTTTACTCAAAAGAAAGATTAACATTGAATGGACTCCAGAATGCCAACACGCCCTAGAAGAATTAAAATGATACCTGACTAGCCCACATTTGCTACACACGCCCAAGGAGAATTAAACGCTATACCTGTACTTGGATGTGTCTGAAATAGCAGTAAGCGGCGTACTGGTTCGAGAGGAGCAAGGTACACAATATCCTATTTATTATTTAAGCTGAACCCTGGGGGACACCGAATCCTAATATCCCCATCTAGAAAAATTGGCTCTCGCACTGATAAGCGCCTCGCATAAGCTGAAGCCTTATTTTCAATGTCACCATATTTGCGTTCTATCGATGTACCCCCTCCGGAGCATACTGCACAAACCCAAGCTATCGTGCCGATTGGCCAAATGGGCCATCAAACTCAGAGGGTATGATATCGAGTATCAACCTTGAACGGCCATTGAGTCCCAAATTTTGGCGGACTTCGTGGCCGATTTATTGCCATCCTCGTACCCGAGGTATAATGGGAACTTTTATTAAAATTAGGCACGCCCTCTGGGTATGGACCCTATTTCACAGACAATACCATAAATATAAGAGGATTCGAGCTCGGTATAGTCCTAAAGCCACCCGTTGGCGGTGTAATCAGACAATCCATAAAAACTACAAAATTGAGTAACAATGAAGCCGAGTACGAGGCAAAATGCGATTTGCTCCTCGTAGTAAGCCAAGTGAATGGGAGCTAAGAAGCTTGAGAGGACAGGATGAAGAGGTACTTGGACAAAATCTAAATCACATTACGTCGCTTCAAAGAATGGACTTTAGTCCATGTACCTCGAGAGCTTAACAGTGAGGCAGACGCCCTTGAAAATTTAGGATCTTCTATTGAAGAAGATGACCTACTCCTCGGAGCTTGTCAGATTATTTAAATCTGTGGTCAAGGATGGTCACGCAGAGATTAAATCCACTAGTATAACATGGTATTAGAGAAATAAGTATGTTGATTATTTAAAAGATGGGATGCTTTCTGCAGATCCAAAAGAATCGAGGACCCTGCGAATAAAAGCAGCCCGGTTCTTGCTTAACGAAGATGGGACTCTATATAGTAGAATTTTTTATGGCCCCCTGGCGGTATGCTTATGGCCGGGTGACACATATTACATACTCTGAGAGATCCTCGAGGGTACCTGTGGGAATCATTCCGGCACTAACTCTTTGGTCCGAAAGGTGATTAGAGTAGGCTACCATTGGGACAACATGGAAAAAGACATCATAGAATTCGTCCGAAAGTGCGATAAATGCCAAAGATTCAATCCCATATTCCACCAAACCGGCAAGCAACTACATTCCGTTTTATCACCATGGCCATTCATCAAATGGGGGATGGACATCGTCGGCCCTTTGCCGATGGCACCAGCTAAGGGTAGATTCATTTTACTTATGACTGACTACTTTTCAAAATGGGTTGAAGCACAAGCCTTCTAAAAATTAAGAGAAAAATAGGTCATCAATTTCATATGGGATCACATCATATGTCGATTTGGAATCCCATCCTAAATAACGTGTGCCAACGGAAGGCAGTTCATCAGGGGAAAGGTAACACAGTTCCTTGAAGACAATAAAATCAAGAGAATCTTGTCGATGCCTTACCATCTATGTGCAAACGGCCAGGCCGAATGCACGAATAAAACCATCATTCAGAACCTGAAGAAGAAAATGGAAAATGCCAAGGGAAAATGGAGAGAAATGCTGCCCGAGGTGCTATGGGCATATCGAACAACTTCAAATTCAAGCACCGTGGAAACACCTTTCTCTGTAGTATATGACGCTAAGGTTTTGATACCAGTGGAAGTCGGGGAGCTGAGCACCAGATTTTAGCATGCTAATGAGGGCTCGAACAACGAGGCCACGACAATGGCCTTCGAACTAGTTGATGAAAAGGAAGAAGCCTCGCTAATCCAGATGGTTGCCCAGAAGAAGAGAATCGAAAGATACTATAATAGGAGAACAAATCTCCAGTATTTTGTGATCGAGGACTTAGTCCTAAGGAAGGTTAATTTCAATACCCAAAACCCTTATGAAATGAAGCTAGGGTAGAACTGGAAGGACCGTACCGTGTCCTCGGAATAGTCGGCAAGGGATCCTATGAGCTTGGCACCATGGAGGGCAAACCACTTATGAGCAACTGGCATATATCGATGCTAAAATGGTACTATTGATAGGGCATCCGATCGAAAAACTCCGCAAAGATCCTGGAGCAAACGTTGCACACCTTTCCTTCAACCAAGTTTTTGCCCCGAAGAGGGTTCCACCGGCAAGGTTTTTTACGAGGCAATGTCCACGCGCTTCCTATAGAGGACCCAACAAGCTTACACGGCTTCTTTTACGATCAACCCCGAACACTGGAAGGCACCCCATTGAGAGGTCGTCCACTTAGAGGAACAAGGGAATGCCTAACTAAGTCCCAATAGGAAACAATGTACAGGGACAAACGGTCAAAAGAGCCATGTCCGCACAAGCTCATCTCACGGCAACAAAACAACATGTACTTATGCAAAACAATCAAAGAACATCTTTCGCTAAACCATCTCGTACTCTAAAGAAAATTTAACATTTTCACAGCAAGGATCCCTCGGCTGAGAATGCTCCGAAATACTCGGAGACTATCGTCAATAGCTTGGCAACCGCATGGCCTCAGGTTCAGAACTCCATACTCATAACTCTGAATGAGGCAACTCTGAGCTCACGAGTAACTTACGTCCATTGTAGTTCTGAACCCGACAACGCGTTTACTTATGTCCATTGTTCCACTTCTCAAGGAACGACATCTTTTCTACTGAAATCAGGTCAGAAGTCCTCACTCGAATGAATCAGCTTATCCATCCTTCATTCGTGGGCTCCTCGATGTAGGCAAAAAGGGACCTCAGGGCTCGACAGCAAAGCTTGATTAAGCTCCGCGGAGGAGACGGGGACTATACATCTGGATCAAGTGGTTGAGGGTGAAGGGCATCTCTTTTATCATGTTAGAATAATGCCTGAGCTTATAAAAATATGCCAGAATGAAGGATGAATTTGGATAGATTTGCCTAATGACGTTGGAAGAAGTCGAGAATCACAGGGTCGATCGGGGCCGAGGATGGCTCCACCGCCCCCAAGGTGAATGGATATGTAAACATACGCAGAAAGTCGGCTTTTTGAGTCGTAATATCGTCCTCCCAAGCAAGAATCTCCATGAGCACGGTATCCTCATACCGACAATCAGCCCTCACTCCCCCGATATTCATTATCGAGCTAATATATCGAGTCACGGGCTCGTGATGCTCTGGGTTCGATGAAGGTCTCTCAAGCTTTAAATTGTAGGTCATCGCAAAAGATCCTGGGACGCATTCCTCAGCACGAGGAGGTGTTTCCACCTCACCTGGAGAAAGAAGCGAAGAGGATGAGCTCGTAACCTCCTAGGAAGTGTAGGTGGAAGTTTTCAGCATCCTTAGAAGATTCTGAAGGAAGAAAAAGAGTGTGTTCCTAATAGAGAATGAAAGCAAAGGAATAACGAAGCTTATTAGGGGTTTGGGCACGCAATGGGTTATAGAAAGAAGGGGAGTATTTGTAAAAGCACCATGTGCACATTGAAACGGGCCAAAAGGCAGCCAATTGTCTTGGCACCTTGTAGCCGTCTCCATTGCAAGAATGTCGAAGGAGGAAGAAATTCAAGGTCATTTCTTATCGTTTCTTACTGCTTTCACTCTAAGGAACATGGAGACTATATGTATGCAGTAAAACCGGAGGCTCGATTTACCCGTCATTGGGTTGCCTCGCGGGCATGCTTCTCGAGGCTCGAAGCCAAGGTCGAGACCCACCCTCGAGAGTCATCGGGTACTGGCCCTGGGGGGAATTCTGGACAAAGGATTGTAGTACGGGAAAAGAGAGTTCCCAAGATGAACAGATAGCAATAGCAGAACTTAGTATCGCGTCTGGCCATACCATCTCCATGATTTTACAATTAATGAACTCTTCTACTATGTTTGGATATACACTCTTATATAAAGGGGGTCTTTGGCACTTTTTAAAGATGGTTGCTCCAACTAATCTATATAAGATCAATAACATCTCTCTATCTCTCTTCTTTCTAAATTACTCACTTGAGACTACCTCTTTCATTTATTGCTTTCACATTTGTTCTTCATTTATTGCTCCCAAAAGGTCATAAAGAGACTCTAACGATTTATACTCTAACTATTAGACCCCCCCCGGTTATCCTCGATAGCTTGAGCACTAGCCCAGGTGCCGACCTCGAGGCCCTTATCGGATAGCCCGAGGCCCGGATTGCTAACGCCTCGGTTTGATCACATCAATTTTCTACCTCATATTTTATCTTTTATCTTAAAATATCTAGCATCAACTGCTCTAATAACCAACATAAAAATAGATCACGTATTTTTAGAGTCCCAATAACAAATTTAATTGTTATTACCATTTTCACGGTAAACAGTTACATAGGTCTCACGAGTCATGAGTGGTTTAGTAGAGGCTTGTGGATCAGTACGGAGACATTTGTACTTATCTTCGAAGGGCTACAAAACTCTTAGGAAACTTCATATTGTTGAATTCTTATCGTTCGAATTTGTTAATATTGGTAACTAAACTTCTGTTGTTCTATTCTCTCACAGATGGTGAGGACACGTGCTACTAGGTAGGACAGACAACCACTAGTTCCACCAGTCGGGGCCGCGAGAGGCCGAGGTCATGGTAGAGGTCGTGGTAGGGGAAAAGGTGTAGATCGCACAACAGCTATAGAAACACTTACAGACCTATCAGTTGGCCTAGTTCAGGATCAGGTCCCAGTTATAGATGTACCAGCAGGACCAACCCAGGCACCAGTTGTGCCCATCGTGACCCCAATCGTTCGGGAGACCTCATATTCCGACCATGTGCACCAGTCTTTCTCAGGCGGTCTCTGTGTATACTGTTACAACCACTTCAATAGCTGAGGCAGGTACTCAGATTCCTACTGACCAAACACCAGAGCAAGTGGTACACGGACTCTTGACGCCGGGGGCACCATCAACCCAGCCAGTTGCAGTTGATCATGATTATGTGGTTCCCATCATGCCTGATTATAAGCATCATAGATTGGAGAGGTTTGGAAGACTCTGGCCTCCATCTTTTAGCGGTGCAGAGGGAGAGGATGTACAGGGTTATAACACGTATTCTAGAAACCAGTGGGGTCTCGTTCACTACTTTTCAGGTTACTGGAGCTGCCTTTACTTGGTGGGAGGCGTGTGAGAGGCGTTGGCTGGTTAATGCAGCACCACTTACGTGGCAAGAGTTCTCCGTTCTCTTCCTAGAGATGTATATGTCGCAGTCTCATCGAGAGGAGTTGCGCACACAGTTTGAGAGGTTGTGTTAGGCTGATATGACTATGATGCAGTACGAGATGTGATTTTCTAAGTTAGCTCGTCATGCTGTTTGGTTGGTTCCCATAGATAGGGAGAGGATCATGAGGTTCGTTAATGGCTTCACATTTCAATTATAGGTGATTATGACTAGAAAGAGGGTGTCCGGTGCTTCTTTTGATGAGGTTATTGAGATTGCTCGGAAGATAGAGTCGGTCTGCAGTCAGGAACGGGTTTAGATAGAAGGCCAAGAGGTCTCTTGCATCCGGTAGATTTGGTGGTGTTCTTTCTGGAGGTTAGTTTCACCACAACAGAGGTCGTCCTTATAGACATGCTCAGATGGCCTGCCCAACTCACCGTGGTCCATCCTATGGCCATGCTTCTCACAATTCTCAGCATGGCCAGTCATCTCTCAGTGCCCTTCCAGCTTAGAGTTCCTCTCATGTACCAACAACTCAGGATTCATCTATGCCGGGACCTTCTAGCAGGTATCCTGGTGTTCGTGCCTCCCTTCAGCACCTACCACCATTCACCGGTAGAGGTTGCTTTGAGTGTGGAGATTTAGTTCATATCAGGAGACACTATCCTCGCCTTACGAGAGGTTCATCTCAATAGAGGAGTCAGCCTTCGACTTCAGCACCAATTACTTCACCACCCGCCGATATAGCTCGGGGTGGAGCTCAGATTGCTAGGGGTTGCCTTAGAGGGGGAGCCCGATAAAGTGGTAACCAGACTCATTTTTATGCACTTCTTGCTCGACTAGATGCCATGTCTTCATACATAGTTACCACAGGTATTATCTTTGCATGTCATCGAGATACTTTTGGTTATTTGACCATGGTTCCACCTATATATATGTGTCACCATATGTTGCTCACTATCTGTATATACCCCGTGAATCTCTAGTTTTATTTATTCATATATCTACATTGGTGGGCGATACTATTATTGTGAACCGTGTATACCGGTTGTGTGTAGTGACTATTAGGCAATTAGAGACTAGAGTTGATCTTTTGCTTCTTAGTATGGTTGACTTTGATGTTATATTAGGCATGGATTGGTTGTCTCTGTGTCATGCTATTCTGGACTGCCACGCTAAAACAGTGACGTTGGCTATGCCGGGGTTGCTATGTATTCACTGGCGAGGTCCATTAGATTATGTTCCTAGTAAGTGATTACATTCTTGAAGGCCCATCAGATGGTTGGGAAGGGTTGTCTTTATTATTTGGCCTTTGTGAGGGATGTCAGTGTAGAGACTCCTACCCTTGATTCTTCTCGGTTGTGCGAGATTTTCTAGATGTGTTTCCCGTAGACCTGCCAGGCATGCCGTTGGATAGGGATATTGACTTTGGTAATGATTTGGTACCGAGAACTCATTCCATTTCTATTCCATTGTATCGTATGGCACCGACGGAGTTAAATGAATTAAAGGAGAAACTTTAGGAACTCCATGATAAGGGATTTATTAAGCCTAATGTGTCTCCTTGGGGTGCACCAATTCTATTTGTGAAGAAGAAGGATGTAACTATGAGAATGTGTATTCATTACAGGCATATGAACAAAGTCACATTCAATAACAAGTATCCTTTGCCTCGTATTGATTATCTATTTGACCAGCTTCAGGGAGCGAGGGTGTTTTCCAAGATTGATCTGTGGTTGGGGTGTCACCAGCTGAAGATTTGGGACTCAGACATTCTTAATATAGCATTCAGGACCCGTTATGATCATTATGAGTTCTTTATGATGTCTTTTGTTCTTACCAACTCCCCATCAGCGTTCATGCATTTGATGAACAATGTGTTTCGGCCTTATCTCAACTCATTTGTTATTGTGTTCATTGATTATATCTTGGTGTACTCTCATAGCTTTGAGGAGCACGTCTAGCATTTCAGAGTTATATTTCAAAAGTTGAGGGAGGAGAAACTTTATGCCATGTTCTCCAACTGCGAGTTTTGTCTTAGTTTAGTGGCGTTCTTAGGGTACGTGGTGTCCAGTGAGGGTATTGAGGTAGATCCAAAGAAGATAGAGGTTGTTCTGAGTTGGCCCAAACCATCCTCAGCCACACAGATTCAGAGAATTCTTAGTTTGGCTGGTTATTACCATCGGTTCGTTCAGGATTTCTTGTCTATTTTATCGCCCTTGACAAAATTTACCAAAAGGGTGCTCCTTTTAGGTGGTCGGATAAGTGTGAGGTGAGCTTTGAGAAGCTCAACGTTGCCTTGATAACAACTCCAGTGTTAGTTCTGCCATCAGATTTTGGTTCCTATACAATATATTGTGATGCTTCTTGGGTCGATATTGAGTGCGTTTTGATGAAAGATGGTAGAGTGATTGCTTATGCTTCACGTTAGTTGAAGCCCTATAAGAAGAACTTCCCCGCTCATGATTTTTAGTTTGCTAACATTATTCACACATTTAAGATTTGGCGGCACTATCTCTATGGTGTGTCTTGTGAGGTTTTTACTGATCATCATAGCTTCTAGCTCTTGTTCAAGCAGAAGGATCTCATTTGAGGCAGCAGAGATGGTTGGAGCTACTAAAGGACTATGCTATTGCCATTTTGTTCCATTCGGGAAAGGCCAATGTGGTGGATGATGCCTTGAGTACAAAGGTTGTGAATATGGGTAATCTCGCATTCCTTCCTGTTGGTGAGAGGCCCCTTGCAGTTGATGTTCAGGCTTTGGCAAACTAGTTCATGAGAATGGATATTTCAGAGCCCAATCGGGTCCTAGCTTGTGTGGTTTCTCGGTCTTCCTTATTCGATCGCATCAGAGAATGCCAGTATGATGATCCTCATTTGCTTGTCCTCAAGGATAAGGTTCAGCACGGTGATGCTTGAGATGTGACTATTGTTGATGTTGGGGGATTGAAGATGCAGGGCCAGATATGTTTGCCAAATATGGATGTGCTCCGAGAGTTTATTCTTGAGGAGGCCCACAGCTTGCGGTATTCCATCTATCCGGGTGCCGCGAAGATGTATCAGGATTTGAGACACAACTATTGGTGGAGTGGATGAAGAAAGATATAGTTGGGTTTGTAGCTCGGTGTCTCAACTGTCAGCAGGTGAAATATGAGCATCAGAGACTAGGTGGCTTTCTTTAAAATATAGAGATTCCAGAGTGGAAGTGGGAGCGTATCACCATGGATTTTGTAGTTGGACTCCCACAGACTTTGAGGAAGATCGATGCTATTTGGGTGATTGTGGGTCGGCTGACCAAGTCCGTACATTTCATTCTTGTGAGTACTATCTATTACTCAGACCGATTGGCTGAGATTTACATCATACAGATTGTTCGCCTGCACGGTATGCTAGTTTCTATCATTTTAGACCGAGGCACGCACTTTTGGAGGGCCGTGTAGTGATATTTGAGCACTCAAGTTGAGTTAAGCACATCATTTCACCCTAAAACAAACAGACAATGCGAGTGCACTGTTCAGGTCTTGGAGGACATGCTACGCGCTTGTGTCATTGATTTTGGGGGTTCATGGGACCAGTTTCTGCCACTAGCGGAGTTTGCTTACAGCAACAATTATCAGTCAAGTATTTAGATGGCCCTGTGTGAGGCTTTGTATGGGAGGCAATGCAGATCTCTGATGGGTTGGTTTGAGCCGGGTGAGGATAGGTTTTTTGTACAAACTTAGTTTAGGATGCACTAGACAAGGTGAAATTCATTCAGGAGAAGCTTCGCATGGCGCAGCCAAGACTGAAGAGTTATGCTAACAAAAAGGTCCGTGAGTTTCATAGATGCGGGTAGCTAGGCACATGTGTGTTGGAATGCTGCAAGTGCGAAAGATTCCCGCACCTACGCTAGGTGTAGATGCGATCACAAAGCTATAAGAGCAAAGTTGGGGATTTTATGTGAAATCCGCACCTGCGATGGAATTCCCGCACCAGGGGCATCATAGAAGCGACAACAAGTCCGCATGCGTAGTATATTTCAGCAGAAAAACGTCAGTTCGAGGGTTGGACTTCCATTTTCGATTTTTGGATTTGAGAAACTTGATAGAGAGGCACTTTTTCAAATATTTTCAAGGAAAATATAAGGGTAAGTGATTCTATCCCAGATTGGTGTGAATTTCATGAAACTATGTCTTTCTTCATCATCTAGTTAGTGATTAGAGTTGGAAATTTAGGGGTATAGGGCTTGAGAATTGGAGGGTGAATTTTGGGGTTTTGATGACCAAATGGTGTCGGATTTTGATAAATTTTGTATGGATAGACTCGTGAGTGAATGGTCTTTCGGGTTTTTTGACTTATGTTCAATTTTGAGACGTGGCTTATAGGGACGAGTTTGAGTCGATTTCGGATTTTTACGCTAACTTAGTAGTTTTTCTTGTGGAATTTATCCCTTTAGCCTATATTGATTGTATCGTATTACTCGTGGCTAGATTCGAGACATTTGGAGGATAATATGTGAGGCAAGGGAATCTCGGAGTAGGATTTTGCTTGATTCGAGGTAAGTAATGCTTTCAAACTTGGTTTTAAGGGTTCGAAACCCCAGATTATGTGTTATGTTCTTGGTATTGAGGTGACGCACATGCCATGAGACGGGTGTGCGAGCGTGCACCGTGAGAATTGTGACCTTACTGATTCCATGGAACCGTTTAGTTACTTTATCATGTTGATATCCATGTTTTCATCATATGACAAAGTAATTGAGCTATAAATCATGTTATATTTCACGTTTAGGTTTTATGCCAGTATTGCTAGGACCCTTAGTTGTCGTTTCTTGCTATCATCTCACTATTTTCATTGATATTCTGTACTCAGTCATGTTCAAGCATTTTTATATCATATCTTACTCTCGGTTATTTAATGATTCATTATATCATTGTTCCAGGTTAGATTCATGACATTGTGAGAACATGTGTAAGATTGGAGAGATTAATGACTGAGTGAGGTCGAGAGCCTGATTATGAGTGACAGTTATGGGATTGGGTTGCACGACACAGTGGTTATATTGATTCGTGATAGCGCTTGGAGTGGAGGAGCCCCTCCAAAGTTTCTAACACACCCCCAGTGAGCACGAATGATTTTATTGATAGATGGATCTTCCCTAGACATAGATCTTGTCTGAAGTACCTGATACCTAAAGATGGATCTTCTCTACAAGTTTGGATTGCCCTTTTCCTCAGTACTGGATGACTTATAGTCAGTGTTGTATATGCTCTGGGATGGATATTCCCTTGGCTAGATGGCCATATACAGTACCGAGTGGTTGAGTACTTGAGAGTAGGAGCACATGGTGCATTTCATATAGTATGTGCATTGGCATGTAGAGATAGTGGAGTTATATATCTTACACTATTCAGATCCATATTTACTTTATTGCTTTGAGCTGTCTATTTAACTTGAAAGCATGCCTACGTTTCTGCACATTTATTTCTATTATATCTGTTGTGATTGGGTTCATCACTACCTTTCAGTCCAAAGTTTGGAATTGTTACTTACTGAGTTGGTGTACTCGTATTACTCACTACCCATCGTGTATAGATCCAGGCGACTTTGTTCATGGCGGTGGTTGTTGATTGAGGCCCTAGAGTTTGGAGACTATCAAGGTAGTTGCGCAGTGTTCACAGGTCTTGACTCTCCTTCATTATCTTTTGATATATTTTCTGTTATTTTCTTTAGATACTACAGTGGAATGCATTCCTTATAAACGCTCATGTATGCAGTGACATCGCGGTTTTGGGATGGATTGTATCGCACTTTGGAATTTTATTACGTTTTCAAAAGGGTTTCTTTAATGTTAACTGTTGCCTTCATTATTTAAAAGGTTATTATATTGTGCTGGGTTGTTGAGTGGTCTAGTTCCACGATAGGCGCCATCTCGACGGTTGATTATGGGTCGTGACACACAAGTTCATTAAGGTGTTGAAATTAGAAACATACATTGATTAGCTAACCCTAATAAACATCGGATACTTATATCCATTATTGAACTTCTAAGAACAATCAAAGAACTCTCAACCAATACTAATAGCTAGCTTCAGACCTCCCTGATGTTCAATTAGAACTATCCTTATTGAAATAATAATCTTATAAAATTATTAGAAAAATTCATACATATAATAGAATCCTCAGGAATTAGCCTTAGTAAAAATAAGGCAGAAATACTTAAAAATCAGGTGGAATTCTTAGGAATTCAAATAGATAAAAATGGAATTAAAATGCAAACACATATAGTACAAAAAATAATAAATTTAAATGAAACCCTAGATACAAAAAAGAAATTACAATCATTCTTAGGATTAGTTAACCAAGTTAGAGAATATATACCTAAATTGGCAGAAAATTTAAAATCTTTACAGAAAAAATTAAAGAAAGATATAGAATATCACTTTGATGAAAAAGACAAAATATATATACAAAAAATAAAATATATGTGTAAAAAATTACCAAAACTATATAAATTAGGTTTAGGACCCCTTTTATACGAGTTGGAGGGGTCTTGGGCCAAAATAACTTTGTCCCAGACGAAATAAGAAAACCCTCCGCCCCAGCGTCCAGGCGAGCGCCAATCCTTCATAGTTGATGTTGGAGGGGGTATTAGGATTATAGCTAAGAAAATCTTGGAGGATTTTCCTCACTTGAAATGCACAATCCTCCATGAGGTATCTGAGAAGATGGAAAGTTATAGTCAAGTGTGTATCTCTGGGTGCTTACATAAATTGACTAAGAAGCTATATAATGTATGCTATATCTAGTATGTTGTGCGGTCAGATAGTCGACGTAAATCCATCAATAGATTATCTTTAAGATGATAAGAAGTTAATCCTATTAGTCTTAATGATACAAAGGTGTATAAGAGTGGTTAACAAGTATTAAAAGTGAAACAAATCAAGGATGTTCTAACCCGTAATTTTGGGTAAACCTAGAGGTGCTTAATATACTCAAAAGTTTGTATTTTAAGGTATTTGAATCATATAATATATGTACCATATGTCTTGAAGTCAAACGAGTTATGAAACAAAAGTCGACAAAAGTTGTCGCAACTTAGGTTCATAGTTTTACTTAGACTTAGGTCAAATGTTACTAAGCTTTTATACCCATTTTCTTGGAATTACGGGGTGATCTACCTACAAAATTGAAGATCCATGATCTAGTTTCTAATGTGTTAAACCGTTTATCGATACGATATCATATTAGAGAAATATTTGCATTTTCGTGAGACAGCGCCAAACAGCTCTATATGGGCTCACATAGGCGGTTTAAGACCTACAAATAGATATAATATTCCGCAAATCCATTTTAAGTCATTATATTTCATTGTATTCAGACTTTAGAACACTAAAAACATTCTCTCATGATCCAAGACTCAAACAAAGGGCAAACAACACAAATCAAATGTCGGAAATCCTGTGGCGCTAGTAAGTTTCTTATTCGTCTTGTTGTTGTCACACC
Organism: Nicotiana glauca; assembly: GCA_026770625.1. Classification (NCBI taxonomy): domain Eukaryota; kingdom Viridiplantae; phylum Streptophyta; class Magnoliopsida; order Solanales; family Solanaceae; genus Nicotiana; species Nicotiana glauca. The sequence continues at coordinate 62,914 of MU784405.1, forward strand.
TCCTTTTTGCAACCCGAGGGGGATATAAGAGAGTTTTTCCAATTTAAGTGGCATGAATCGAAATGGAATTATTTTATTTTATTGGAGTCCCCACTTGTAATAGTTTATTTGGTGTCCCAAGTCACCTGTTTATTTTAAAATCCCAAATCAATAAATTTCGATTTTACTTTATAAGTATGTGAACTAGAAATTCTAAGTAAAGAATTTTGTTAACCCGAGAGAAGGTGTTAGGCATTCACGGGTTCTGTGGTTCGATCATAGTCGCTTAAACTGTTAAAATTGGCCTAATTATCTGATTTATTACATGTTTTAAACCTATTGTGCATTTTTAAACTTATAACCGCTTTTAATAATTAATTATTGTTACATATCACGAATCGTGTCACGGGAACCATAATATGCTTAATTTATTAAAGACTAAATTGTGGCCAAGTCACATAAATGTATTCCTAGATTTTAATAATTAAGCGTAAAAAAACTACGTCATGGGAACCGTACCCATAGCTATGACAGTTATTTAATTAACGCACCTAAACCAAACTACGAAAGTACAGGGCAATTTCTATACTATTTTGTATTTATGTGAGGTCCATAGATGATAGGATTTTATTTGTGTATGGCGCACATAAATTACATACTCAGTACTTTATTCGTACTGATGTCCGTTTTATATATGGACGCTGCATGTCGTGCTGCAGGTCCTGATAAATGGGTAGATGCAGCTCCCTTACTATAGTAAGCTGTCAGTTCAGCGGTTATTGGCGAGATTCATTATCCCGACTTGTTATGGTCTTGGTATGCATTTTTGTTATAGATATTATGGGTATGTCAGGTCCCTATTCCGGTAATGTTGCAGCACTTATGTTCTTTTAGAGGCTGATAGACATGTGTCCACTAATGTATAGTTTGGTATGCCTTGTCGGCTATGTTTTGTTGTGTAGTCTTTCATGATAGCATGGTAGCTCGTACCTTATATATATTTTCTTGATAGTGTTGTCATCCCATGTAATATATGTTCATGCTAATTATATTTCATTATTGGTTGTTTATGATCCAAGTTTACCATTTATATTGATCTCGTCAGCCCTTAAAGATAATAAGGAAGGTTAGATAGAATGTATGTTGGTGCTCGACATGTATGCCCCGGTTGCTAGTCCTGACCCTCTAGTTTGGGTTGTGACATGCACGCCGCAACAGATATTGATAAATGATACTGAGATCCGGTTGTACATTGCAACTGATTGTCATGACCCAAAATCCCAACCCGTCCTGATGGTGCCACGCCCCAAAAGTCGAGGAGCACGACCGACGCTCAATCAAGTAAACCCGACTGAGCAAGCCTGTTAGGTTTCATTCTACCCAAACTAATTCATGAATAAATAGGAGATGAACTCCATTAATCACACTTAGTAAATATTTTATTAGCAACATCCATTTCATTTCCATTAGCGGCTTAAATCATAAATATCAAAATATTACAAGTTTTATAAATCTTTGCCAAACATTAATATTTCTACTTTAATTCCAATGCCCGACATTACCCACAACCTATCTATGGATCCTCTAAACATAACTGAAGAGTAATGTAATATAGCAATGCCGGTAACAAGGCTCCGGCTATACCTCAAATACAAAATACATGATAAACAAATGAAACAGGACCCCGAAACGAAGTGGGGCTCACCAAGTCAGTTGAAAGGATGATGCAGCACTAGCTGCGACTAACACTGCAAGCTATAGAAAACACCTACATCTATTTAAAGACGTACCACCACCGGCAAAAGGAACGTTAGTGCCATCGAATAGAACTAGTATTTATAACTAAACACCATCTAGTTAGAAAGAACTATCATACAAGAAGAGTAAAATCATAAACACCTTCTCATTAGAAAGAACTATCAAATAAGAATAAAGAAATCATAAAGGTCAATCAAAAGCTTTAACAATCACCACATCATCAAATAAACGAACCATATAATCTTTTACATAATTTCCATAACTTAGTTTGGGGCACTTGATATTGTTCATCATCATTCATAATAGCACAGCTTTCTTGGACAGAGTCCGATCACCACCCGATCGGCTAGGTTGCCTTATTTGATACATGTACCTCAATCACAATCTCATTCTCAATTTTTGAAATTCAATATCAGCACAATACCACCATGTGTGCGGTATACTGTCTGATCACGGCCCGATTGGCTAGGCCGCCTTACCTAGGCGTTGTTCCTTTCATATTAATCATCTCATTTCAATCTTTATTTCACATATATCAACTCATAGGCACTTGGGCCTCAATTATCACATCATACTTGGCACTAGGCCACATTTCATATCTCAATCTCTTCTTTCCAATATTACATATCATTTCCACATATTTCACACCAATATCAATCTCAAAAACAAGCCATTCAATTCAAGATATCAAGTAAACATGAGAAATTCAACTTATAAGTATAGAGAGGAATTCTCATGATTCGGCACAATAATCACAATTTAAACTTGACTTGAAATCTCGGACATTTAGCATATATTTCACATTCATCAATCTCAATTTATTGTCTAAGCATTTCAATACACGATTCATATTCTTTGCACCTTTTCATGTTATCAAAAGTAGCACATTGATCACATTGGAATTCATCTTTCGCAAATATAGGGTCACATCACCAATTCATGTAAACTATCAATCAAAGCATGAATCCGAAGTTCAGTGTTACCATATTCACACAAGCATCGATAGAGCTCAATTTCTAAAAGATGGGGTTTTAGCCATACATACCTCAATATAGCTTTCCTTACTCTTTACAAATTCCGAAATTCTTATCAATTCGATCTATGATGCAAGAACGACAAACTAAACCAGAAATTAGAGATGAGGTTGAGATTCTAGCTTGGTTCAAGCATAATATCGAACACTTGAGGTGCATTATGATCTTACGCCCTTTTGAGAGGAATTTTTATCATTCTATACCCCAAATTGCCATCTTTTTAGTTTACTACTTTCCAATATTCTATGGTGGGGTACGCATGCAAGAGATTCATTTTTATACCCATGAATTACTTCCCGAATGACCCTATATAGCTAAGTATACAAATATGAGCTGAAGTGATGGAGCTTTACCTCTTGGGATGAAGATGTAGGAGCCTTCACTTGATTAGCTTCAAGGATTTAGCAAGATTTTATGGAGTAATCTGATGGGGAGAACTTTCTCTCACTTAGATCCCTCTCTCTCACTCTAGAAATGTCCAGAAAATGCTCAAAATGACCTATAATACCGAATATAACGATTGGCGGGGAGGGTCAGGTTTAAAATTTAGAAAATTGGGGCCCCGAGTCAGATATGCGATCGCATTGCGATCAGAAAATGGAAATGTGCGCCGCATATTCGACCGCAAAAAGGCTCCCAAAATCTGAACATTCTGTTTGGGTATTCGACAGAAATGTCGTCCGCATACCCGTTCTGCGGTCGTATTATGCACCGCTGAACTGACCTTCACAAAATCCCTAGAAAATTATGCGACGACTATGCGGTCCATATATTGGTTATGCGATCGCATAATGGACCACATTCTTAACCTTAAATTAGCCAACCCACCGACTAATTTTGCGGCAAATACGCGGTCCGCATACCTCGTATGCGACCATATTCTGTACCACATTTTTGCACTCTTCCGGAAAGCTTTGGTTCTTGATTTTTAAATGCTAAATCAGTACAAAGGGTCCGAATACTAATAAATATTTGGCACATGACATTACGAGCTACTAGATTTTTGAGTACAAGTTTTCACGAGGCCTTACAGATGGTGCCTAACATACCGAATAGGCAAGCCGAAACATGATGACGAAATCAACATAGTAATTATTTCATAGAAATATCATAAACCAGAGGTCTCAATACAATAAAAACTGCTAATACAATGTTAATCAGCCCACAAAGTTTTAAGTACAGAGTCATGTGCTACTATAATGGAATACAAGTCTGAAACTAAGCAATAAATACACTATTTAATTTATAACAACAATATGAAAGGAAAGACAAGTCAAACTGTGATCAAGGATATAGCCCTACCTCGCCTCTAGCAGATAGTCTGAAAAGCAACTTATTACTGATAACTGTACCCCACACCTGGATCACTACAATTAAATGCAAAGTGTAGTATGAATACAACCGACCCAATATAGTCAAGGATCCTTAGGCTTGATTAGTTGTCAATTTCTTGCCACACTTCCATACCCCCATGTGGATAGTTTCCCACATTAATAATTACCCAAATCTCAGAATAATTATCGGCAACTTCTAATTAATTTGTTAACTTCTCACTCAAATCAATAATTACTCAATTACCCACATAATTAAAATTTATCTCAAATTACTTAAAATACTACTTGCTCTTAGCACACTTTGTATACCTTCGTATCATAGTCATGTGGTACCCTCTATGGCACTAATACATAAATACCAGATATTTTAGTTGAAGTCGTATTTTATCCCAAATCGATAACCTTCAACGAAACTCATTTTCTTTGATTCGTTCACCCTTTTTCTTTCACAAACCTTACTTATTTCTTGTTATAAATAGCATAAGCGCTTATAATTGTGAGCACGTGATTTTTGCCCTAAGCAAATTATTCCAAAAAAGTTCAAATAACTTATTTTTTTATTATTTTACAATTTTTGTGGATTTTGTTGAATTTGGTGTTAATTGATTGCATGATAATTCATATGAAAATACAAAAATATGCACTTGCATGTAAGGATCTAATTGCACGATTTTAGTATTGATTAGTATTAATTCGTTTTAGAACAAAATTTAAAGAAAATCACAAAAATAGTTTACTTTTGCATTTTTAATTGTTTCGTCACAAAATAGATTTTAAATAATTTGAGGATTTAATTAGTGTAACTTTGAATTATATTAGGACTTTGTTTTAATTTTTGCATCAGAAAAAAAAATATAAAAAAAAATAATAATAAATAAATACCAAATGAAAACACAAAAAGAAATAAAAGAGGCAATTGAAAAAGAAAAGAAGAAGAATAGACTCAGCCCAAATGTTCAAACCACCCCAGGCCCAATTCATATCGACCCAATCCGGTCCAAGAGACGCCTAAACGGCGTCGTTTTGAGTTATTAAAACTCAATCCAATCTCAGCCATCAATCCTTTTCAATCCAACGGCCATGAGATGATCTTCAATATTTCATAAAAATATCCGAAAACCTTAGATACATCATATCTTCTTCCTTCCTTGACACCCTCTCTCCCAGAAACCTTAATAGCCGCCACCAATTCCCCACCGACTCCGGTGGCGGCGCCACCACGAATCCGTCCCAAAAGAACACCACTAAACCTCCTCTTCTCCCTCATCACAAATATGGCCTTATCTTTCCTCAAAACCTTGCCTAGCTCCTCTACAGTGACGTTTCCTTCGCCGGAACCCTATCGCCGGCAAACATCATCTCTTCCAAATTCACCCAAAATAACACCCCAGCTTCCCCTTTTCAGCCTCTTTCCAAATATGCAAATGGCCTCCTTCAAATCCCGAACATAGTATCTACTTACTGATTTAGAAGTGTGGAAAAGCAGAACAACTTTTAAACGAATGGTTTGAGACCCTATAGACATGCTTGCTAGACCTCATTAAATAAGGAAATTAGATTATTTAAAACTGATTCAGAATAAGTTGGTCTTAAAACAAACTAGTTTCAGATTTTGCAGGCGATAATATCTACTATTTTCTATTTTAAACCCTATGGACATGATATCTAACATTGAATGTGAATAGAAACGAACCAGATTTTTTACTTTCTTTGGGAATCCCTATAGGCATGATTTCTATGAAGGGATACTCATTTTAATGATATATAATTTTAACCATTTAGATCCTAATAACATGGTATCTAAAATGAAGAATTAAACATGCTTAATCTTAAACATGATTTCTATTGTGGCCATTTTTTGATCCTATATACATGATTTCTAGATTGCAGAATTAAACATACAAAATCTCAAGTCCCATAGGCATGATTTCTAAATTGCAGAATTAAACCTGCATAATCTGAAATAACAGATCTTATAGACATGATTTCTATTGTGGCCATTTTTAGTTCATATAGGCATGATTTCTAAATTTCAGAATTAAACATCCATAATCTCATGTCCTATAGGCATGATTTCTAAATTGCAGAATTAAACATGCAGAATCTTAAGTCTTATAGACATGATATCTACCCTCAAGCATGCATAATTCCCAACCCTTTTCATTAGCCAACCCTAGTGTTTATTATAGAAATTATTTCCAGTAATGAAATACATAAAAAAAAGTACAAAGAAAAGTTACAACCAGAGGAAGCCTAATTCTTGACTTCATGTCTGATTTATGGAATAAACCACCTCAAATTCCATTGATCCAAAGCCTTTCTCACACTTGAGTATGTCAAAGTTCCCTAAGGGTCTCAAGGGGACCTTGGGCAGTGCTCACCCCCAAGTAACATAACCAGAATAGAGAGGAGTGAAGTGTGGAAATGCCAGCCCTTATGTGTGCAAGTTCAGAGGGAGCTAATGGGTCCCAAGGCAAGGCTCACATAAAGGGGGCAGACCTTAAGTTCTAAGAAAATAGTGAAAGTGCATGAACAAATTTTTTTTTTCAAAAAAAAAAAAACTGAGGGAATAAAGGAGAGGGGAAAGGGTGATAGGGAGACAACAATTAGCATTTCACCGAGTTAGTGACTTCATACAAAAGGGTCAAGGGTTGGGAATCCATTACAAGGAGCCTATGTACTTAGGCATGGGTTAGCTTTGGGCATGCACAGTAATGGGAGGTGCTGACATGCCTGTAAACCAATCAGAATACACAACATCTAGAGGAAACATGGAGGTTATGATCCCAGGGGATCAGGTTTGGGTCATGCACAACAATATCAAATAACGCCATACCCCAAACCAACCACAAGTATTAAACACATTGGGGTAGGGATTTAGGATCCACAAGTAATAATACATTAATCCAAAATAGAAAATGGGGAAATTACAGCATGCTTAATAATGGTACTGGTTTAAATACAAACAGTAGAAAAACAAGGATGCGAGATACAGTAAATAAGCATGTTGTTGTTGGTGCAGAAGCTTAATTAGAACATACCAGTAAAATGCAGATGCAGAGAAAAATAAGCAAGTTTCCCATAGCCTAGCCTTGGCTTTCATCCGGCTAGGTAAGGTAGCAATACAAGTAGTAACGGAGAAAAGAGAGAGATTTAGTGGAGTGTGTGTCTGAACTCAAGTGTTTTATGCTTTGTGGTCGTGTTTTGAAAGAAATAAGTATAGGGTATTTATAGTTTTCTAAAAATGAGTAAAAGAGAAGTAATAACCAACAAAAATGGAAACAATCACAATTCAAAATCAATTATACAAGTGATTGCCTTTAAATAAGGGATCGCTTGCTTAACGGGCAGTGACAGATTTAAAATAAGGAAAGAAAACAATTTGTAAGCAGGCTGATAGTTGCCATAAAAGAAGTAGTAGAACATTAAGTAAGCAATCGAGTCTATGTACAGAAATACACTAATTTTGGAAAGAATTCAGTAATGCAAGATAGGAAAACAAATTAATTAACCTTAACAGGCGAGTAAAATTAGAATTTCACAAAGGAAAAGCTTGAAATCAGTCCCAAAATTGAAGTTCAATGAAAGAAGGAAACTCAGCATATAAATAGAGTGCACAAACAATAGACATGCGAGGCCAAACTATTGGCAAAAAGAAATAGCATGAAATAATAGCACAAAGTTAGCAGACAGCAAATGTTCGAAGCATGATAGTCATGTAGGTCAGGTCACATTGAATCAATAGCGAAGAAACATAGAATATCAAAGCGTGCGAAGATCTCACAGTAGCAGGTGAAGAAAATCCCCTTTGAAAAATTAGGGTTTCGAGCATAATCGAGTTTTAGAGAAGATAGAAATCGAGAATCAGAAGAATCACACAAAGGAATAAGAGATTTTGAAATAAAGAACTTCAAATTGTGTTATGTACTTAAACGAACGGTCTTAGACCCAACGCCATAGGGTTTTCAACAATAGTAGAGTTTTAAAAGAGGATGAACAAGCGAATCAGACAAAACCCAAACAAACAAATATTCGTCTAATAAATAGTCAAAAGAAATTAGGGCTTTCAACATGCAAACCCAGGTAGAAGAACGATATAAGCAAACATAGCAAAATATGTCCAGAATATCAGAGAAAATTTTCGAAATAACTTAACAAGAAAACCCGAATTAGAAAAGATAAAGAGTTTTTAAAGCAAAGTTTTAGAAGAAACTTCAAGAAAAATATTTAGAAGTTCAAATAAAACATAGATCTGAGCAGATCTAAAAAAAATCGAAAGAACCTTAGAGATTAGGGTTTCAGAAGAATCCCAAATTATGAGAAAGGCCTTGAAAACCAATGATCTAAGCAGGAGAGTCAAAAGTCTGACTCAAATAGCCATGGATGGCCAAAGAAAGGTCATAGACGATCGAAGAATAGTCATTGAGCAAAGACTTGATAAAACCCCTTCAGGATCTGGTCATGAGACCACAAAAACGAACACATAGAAGCCGTGGGATGATGATACAGGTCTCCGATGACCTTGGAAGGCCATGGATTAGGGTGGATTAGGGTGGCGGTGGCTAGGTTTTAATGGGGGTTTTGAGAGAATTTGGGAGATGAGGCGTTTCAAAGGCGTCAGATTATGAAGAATGAAAAGGGCTTGGGGGTCTTTGGGTTTAATTAGGAAAGGATTAATGGGAGTTGCTGATCTAAACTATCAATGGCTGGAATTAAATGGGAGTCCGGGTGGGTCATTTAAATGGGGTTTGGGTCGGTTTGAATTGGAAGTGGGTCAGGGTATTTGGGATTCAATTTGGGCTATAATCGAAATAAAATGGGGCTAACATTTAAATAGCCAATTTTCCTATTTTGATTTATAAAATAATTTCTGTAAATAAATTAAAGGTGCTAAAATTATTTATAGTACATAACTATCAAATTAAAAATATTGGACTCGATTTTTTATAGTTATAAACGCAATTAACCCTAAAAGAGGCTATATTGCAATTATATGTAATTTAGCTTTAAAAATACTAAATAAATTTATAAAAATATAAAAAAATATATATTTGCCATATTTTATTATAAATATGAGAATCCAATAAACGAATCGCCAAAAATGACAATTTTGGAAATTGTATTGGGATTTTTATGAATAAAATAGGGGAATAAATTTATTTTAAAAATTAGGAAAAATAATAAAATATTTGTTCACACTTATATATGCATACATATGCTATTTTGAAAGTAATTTGCATATTATAAATATATAAGGAAAAAATGGGTATCAACAGCTGCCCCTCCTTACCCGGGAAGGATGAAAAAGTTGTCGGGTAAAGATATGATGGCCAATTTTGACCGAGCGAAATGGTTTGAAGATGTTTAGGCTACACCCTGAATTTTGGGCAGCCTACATATCCGTGATTTTACAAGAATCAGGCCATATGTTGTTCAAGGTCCATCGACAGAGTATGCCGATTGAGACTTTTCAAGAACGGACGCAATATCCAGGACGGGGTGAGTGGTTAAGGTCTGATAGGGCTGCGGGAACCAGAGCGGGATTGCTCCTGCTAAGATGGTCGTTGCTCGCCGGTTTACTTGCAAATAAGAAACACAAGAATATATTGAGTGTAAATTTAAACATGATGCAAATTGTCGTCGGACCATGAAGGTTGTCTTTGGACGATTAGGATGACGTCCTTAGACCATGATTTCCTGGGCCATGAAGCATATAATGAAGGATTTGCAAGCCATGAAATGATGCTCTCGGGCGATGAGGATGATTCCTCCGAACCATGGTGACTTTTAATGATGATATGCAAAAGATTAAAAGGGTCCTCAGGCCATAACATGGTCTTCTCGGGGTATGAAAATGGTGCCTCCGAACGATGACGCCTTTGGATAATTTGGTGATATTTTAGCACATGAGATGCGGTTTTTTGGCGATATTTCAACCATGCAAATGTAGATGAATTGGCGATCCTTCAGCCATGCAAATGTAGACGAGGTGGAGATCTTTCAGCCACGTAAATGTAGAAGAGGTGGCGATCTTTCAGCCATGCAAATGCAAATGAGGTGGCGATCTTTCAGCTATGCAAATGTAGATGAAGTGGTGATTTTTTTAGCAATGCAAATGTAGACGAGGTGACGATCTTTCAGCCAAGTAAATATATATGAAGTGGCGATCTTTCAGCCGTGCAACTGTAGATGAAGTGGCAATCTTTCAGCCATGCAAATAGGTGGCAATCTTTCAGCTACGTAAATGTAGGAGAGGTGGTGTTCTTTTAGCCATGCAAATGCAGATGAGGTGGCGATATTTCAGCCATGTAAATATAGATAAAGTGGTGATCTTTCAGCCATGCAAATGCAGAGGAGATGGCGATCTTTTAGTGGCGATCTTTAAGCCATGCAACTGTAGATGAAGTGGCGATGTTTCAGCCATGAAAATGGGTGGCAATCTTTCAGCTACGTAAATGTAGAAGAGGTGGTGTTCTTTTGGCCATGCAAATGCATATGAGGTGGCGATCTTCCAGCCATGTAAATATAGATGAAGTGGTGATCTTTCAGCCATGCAAATGCAGAGGAGGTGGCGATATTTCAGTCATGCAAATACAGACGAGGTGGCGATCTTTCAGCCACGTAAATATAGAAGAGGTGGCGATCTTTCAGCCACGCAAATGCAGATGAAGTGGCAATATTTCAGCCATGAAAATTTAGACGAGGTGGTGATCTTTCAGCCACGTAAATGTAGAAGAGGTGGTGATCTTTCAGCCACGTAAATGTAGAAAAGGTGGCGATATTTTAGCCATGCAAATGTAGATGAGGTGGCGATCTTTCAACCATACAAATGTATATGAAGTGGCGATCTTTCAGCCATGAAAATGCAGATGAGGTGGTGATCTTTCAGTCTTGCAATGCAGAAAATGCAGATAGAGATAGTGTTTAGTCTCGGAAGGAAGAATGGTAACCTTATGCAATACAGAAAATGCTGATAGAGACAACATTTAGTCTCGGAAGGCAGAAATGGTAGCCTTATGCAAGAAATGAAAAGGCAAATGGTAATAGGGCTTTTCCTAGCTGATAGCAAATTGCGATATCGTGACTGCTGGGGATACTGTGACACACGGAATGTCATGGGTATATGTGGATAGAAAATGTGAGTAAACGCAATGGTTTTGAGTGTTGTATTCCTTAACAATGTTTGTCTCGTAAGTGTATAGCATGTTCGATGATTTCGCAATCAGAGTGCCTGCATCCAAAGAAAAATCGTGAGTTTTGTAACGGGGAGAGGTTAGTTCATATCCCCGTTAGCTATGCTTGACCTGCTTGGCTTTGATCTGGTGATACTGTATGTATCATTTGTGTAGCATAGCTAAACAAGGAAATTTCAATAATAAACATATGTGAGTTTGTAAAAATTGCGACATGAACGTATAGTTAAAATAATAATTTTTTAGCTGAACCGCTGACTATGACGTAGTTCGGGACATTGCAACCTTTCTTGCTACGGAATTTTGAGGCCCCCCCCCAAAATTCTGCCCCAGTTTCCAATTGCGAGGGTGGAGGGATGAAAATTTTATTGAGTTTTGATCGAACACGTTGTTCTGCCTTCATATCCCCTCTTAAACGGAAATCAGGTCAGGCGTATTTCAATTTACATCATAGAGGAAAGCATAAAGATTACACATAGTAACGCTTGACTGCATCTGAATTAATCGGCTTTGGCCAGCCTTCCCCATCCAATTCTTCAAGTAAGAGGGCTCCTCTTGTCAGAACCCGATGAACCATAGATGGACCTTTCCAGTTGGGAGATAACTTCCCTTTGGCTTTATCTTGATTCGGAAAAAATTTCTTTATCACCAGCTACCCCGGTGCAAACTGTCTTGGCTTGACTTTTTTTCGAAGGCTCTGGACATTCTATTCTAGTAGATTTGACATACCGTGTTCATTCTTTTCCCATCTATAAGTTTTGCATCTTCGAGCTCAGCTTCCTGTATGATCCTTAAGGAAGGACTTTCTACTTCGGTGAGAATGACAGCTTTTGTACCATAAACTAGCATATAGGGGTTGCCCTAGTTGATGTACGAACTATGGTGTGATACCCCAATAAAGAAAATGATAACTTTTCGTGCCACTGCTTATGCTTCTATATCATTTTCCTCAATATCTTCTTGATATTCTTGCTGGCGGCTTCTACGGCTCCATTTAACTGAGACATATAGGCTGTGGAATTCTTGTTTCTGATTTTGAAAGTTTCATACATAGCTTTCATCAAGTCACTGTTGAGATTGGAGCCATTATCAGTAATGATTGACTCTAGAATCCTAAATCGACAAACGATACGGTCCGGAACAAATTCTTCCATGACTTTCTTGGTTACTACTCTGTAAGATGCTGCTTCGACCCATTTGGTAAAATAGTCAATTTATACTAAGATAAACCTGTGCTCGTTGGAAGCGGTAGGCTCGATTGGTCCAAAAACATCCATTCCCCAAGTGGCGAACGGCCATGGTAAGCTTGTTACATTAAGCTCATCTGGAGGTACCTTTATCATGTCTGCATGCGTCTGACAGCGGTGGAATTTTCGGACATATTGGATACAGTCTGTTTCCATGGTCATCAAAAAGTGACATGCTCGGAGTATCTTCTTTGCTAAAACGAAGACGTTCATATGTGGACCATAGGTCCCACCATGAATTTCCTCTAGTAGCCTGGATGCCTCCTTTACGTCGACACACCTTAGTAGTCCCAAACCAGGAGTCCTCTTATACTGGATTCCTCTGCTGTGAAAGAAGTTGTTGGATAATCTCCACAGTGTGCGTTTTTGAGTATGATTGGCAAGCTTTGGGTACTCGCCTTTTGCCAAATATTCCTTGATATCATGAAACCAAGCCTTTCCGTGTGCTTCTTCTTCGACATGGGCACAATAAGTTGGCTGATCATGGATGTTCTCTTGAATGGGATCATTGAAATTCTTGTCTGGATGTTGTATCATGGATGACAAGGTGGCCAATATATCGGCAAAATCATTCTGGACTCTAGGAACATGTTGGAATTTGATCTTTGTGAACCTCTTTCTTATTTCATGTACCTAATGCAGATACGGGAGTATCCTGGAGTTCTTCGTTGCCCATTTATCTTGTACCTGATGTATAAGGAAGTTTGAATCTCCAATTATTAGCAACTATTAAATGTTCAATGGCCATCTAGAGCCCTAGGATGCAGGCCTCGTACTCAGCCATATTGTTGGTCCAGAGGAATCTGAGCTTGGTAGACACCGGATAATGCTGACCGGTTTCTGCCACCAAGACTGCTTCTATGCTAACTCCCTTAAAGTTTTCTGCTCCATCGAAGAACATTCTCCAACCGTCACAGGATTCTTGTCACGCCCCAAAATCGTGGAACGCGACCGGTGCTCAACCGAGTAAACCCGACTGAGCAAGCATGTTATGTTCCATTCTACCCAAGCTAGTCATGAACAAAGAGGGAATGTTACCCTATCTTATCAAAACACTAGGAAATCTTCCATTAGCGACTTTTATTTCATTTTCATTAATGGCTTCATTCATAGTTTACAAAATATTACAAGTTTCATGCGAGACATGTTTATCAAGTACAAAATTTTCTACTCCGTACTCCCAACATCAACCACCACCCACAAACAGTCTACGGAGCCTCTAAGTACAATAGAAGAAAAATAGGAAAATACCTGCAACAAGGATCCGGCTATACCTCAAAAGATGATGAGAAAATGAGCAAAAGATACATGAAATGACCCTGGGATAGAGTGGGCCTCACCAAGTCTGTTGGGAAGAGAAATACTGCTATTACTGGTCGATGTCGCTCGCTGTGGAACATCCTGTATCATAAAACGATACAGCACCCCCGGTAAAAGGAACGTTAGTACCGTCGAATAGCACTAGTATGTAAGGCTAAAAGTCCTCTTTCAAAATAGAATGTCCATATAAGCAGAAACAACACATAGAAGCAGCAAGTCGCAATCCACAATATCCAAATACCTAATTGAAACATAACGATTTTCATGTAAGAAAGCAGTATATATATATATATATATATATATATATATATATATATATATATATATATATATATATATATATATATATATATATATA